>ML097440.1:6825-33734 GCA_003697995.1 Taxidea taxus jeffersonii
CAAGATCCTGAATCTAATCTGCTAAGTTTCCTTTTTTAATGTCATGTGACATTTATAATTTCTGGGGATTATGTTAAATATATATCTAGGAGGTCATTATTCAGGCTACCAGAGAGAGAGGAGGAGGAAGGGAGACAGAGACTAAGAGAGAGAGAAGGAGGGAGAGAGGGGGAAAGTAAACAGTTGTGTAAATATTTAAGATGCTTTATTTTTTATAAGATTTTATTTGAGAGCAAAAGAGACAGAGTGAGAGAGAGAGAGAGAGAGCACAAGCAGGGGGAACAGCAGGTAGAGAGAAAAGCAGACTCCTCTCTGAGCAGGGAGCCCAATGTGGGACTTGATCCCGGGACCCGAGATCATGACCTGAGCTGAAAGCAGATGCTGAATCGACTGAGCCACCCAAGCGCCCTATATGATGATTTTGGAGTGTGATTTGTGCTATGAGGCGATAAGGGGGTAGGTAATAGAGCAGCACCACCCAGTGTGGGAGCCATAAACCATAGCTGACTACTGAGTTTTTTAAAAAAGATTTTATTTATTTATTTGATAGAGATCACAAGTAGGCAGAGAGGCAGAGAGAGAGAGGAGGAAGCAGGCTGTCCGCAGAGTGGAGAGCCCGATGTGGGGCTCGATCCCATGACCCTGGGATCATGACCCGAGCTGAAGGCAGCGGCTTTTACCCACTGAGCCACCCAGGCGCCCCGACTACTGAGTTTTTAAAATGGGGCTAGTGTGAATGAGGAGTTGAATTTTAAATTTTATTTCATTTTGAATACTGCAATTCAGGTAGCCAAAATGGCCACTTCCCCATTACTAAAGCAATCTTCCAGTTACAACCAGACAAACTCCCTTCCACTTAGGGACTAAGGTAGGACACAGCTTATAATACTTTGTTTCCTTCCTTATATATACACATGCTTGCCCTGGCTTCATGCTGAGCTGAGTGTATGTCCTTACTTATTGACTTTGGACTTGGCCATGTGATGTTTTGGCCAATGAAAAGTTCAACAGCTGTGATAGAAGCATGGGCTTTTTGCATGCTCATGTGGCTGGGTTTACCCTCTTGTGTTCTTGTGACTGCTGTGAGAACAGCCTACCCTGGGTAACCACTGGTCCAAGGAGAATGTGGAGACATGTGGGAAAGGCCTAAATCCAAGCTAGAGACACACTTTGAGGCTGGAGTCCATCCTACTCTAGCTGAACTACAACCAATCTACAGGTCTGTTTTAAGACACGTTTTGTGTCAATTTGTTACTTAGCATTACTGTAGCACAGGTGACTGATACAAGGAGAAATTAAGAAAAGGACTTCTCCTTTCTTGGAGGACTTCCCACATTACTGAGGGGGGCTGAATTCTCCATAATTCTTCCAAGCTCCCTTATTTAACATTGGTGGTGGTGGTGGGGAACCAGACTGGAATTATTTCCTTTCAAGGCAGTTTCAAGAAGAGGGAGGCCTTCAAAGTCTAAAGATTTGTGTAACCGCAATTGCACAGCTCAGTGAGCAAAGCAGCTAAGTGGAACTCTTCACTTTAACAAGGTCTATTTTTGGCTTCAGTGATACAACTTTGTCCTTCCTGAACTCACCATCTTTCCAGCTTTGTTACCAGGAAAGCAAGGAAAATACCACTAGCTAGCCTTCCTTCTAAAGTAAGTGTGATGCAAAACAAAATTGGCAAAGACTTTGAAAAGCCAACAGGAATTTAAATATATGGGTTTTCTTTCAGTAGCTAGAGTCACTAAAAGAACACCTGGCAATGCCTCTCAAATGGACATTCTCTTCTGAGTGACTGAGTGGAAGCTTAGCCACCTCTCCTGTTGTTTCTCTGCATGGC
This sequence comes from Taxidea taxus jeffersonii, assembly GCA_003697995.1. Classification (NCBI taxonomy): domain Eukaryota; kingdom Metazoa; phylum Chordata; class Mammalia; order Carnivora; family Mustelidae; genus Taxidea; species Taxidea taxus. The sequence continues at coordinate 8,660 of ML097440.1, forward strand.
CAAAGTTGAGTGAATTGTGCTCCCTGTGACTTTTTGTTGCCTCCTGAGCATTAATGATGCTGGAATAGTATTGTACTCTCCCTCCAGGTGCATCGATTTTCCTGCTTGAATTGATGTAGTCCTACAAAGAGAACAACTCACTGTTATTATCCTTTTGGATGCTCTATTCACTGGCTTGGCCATTCTACTCAGCTTAATCAAAAGTAGGCTATGTCTATGGGAGAAAATACAACTTTTCAGATGTGGGAAACTTCCTGAGCTTGATGCATGAGAATAGGCATCTACTTAAAGATTAAGGGAATCAAATTTCAAAAATTTAATATAGCAACTGATAAAAATATTAATGGAACAGCAAACTACAGCATGCGAGATTTTGAACTGTACCTAAAGGAAAAATCATGTGTTCCTGTGTGTTTGGCTCTGGCAACAGAGGCCAAAGTTGTAATTCTTTTTATTTTCTCTATTCTGGATGAGGATATTTATTCACTGAGGAAGCCATTAAACCGGGACAGACAATTACCAATATCCCCACAGAGAACTCTGGCTCATTCCTCTGTGCTCTTGTTGCAGCTGCTCAACTCAATTATATTATTCCTATTTCTGCTGTATATCCAGAAACTTGTCCTTCAGGCCAGAGGTCACCCACGTGATCATAGTCTTTTGGGTACAGAACTAAGGAGAAAATTCATTTCCCTGAAGCTTCAGTAGGGCTGAAACCAAGGAGGATGCATAGCTGAGTTCAATAGTAAGTTGAGTCTAGTACAACCAGAGATTGAATCAAAGAAGATGGTTAGAGCTAACAGGTAAGAAGCAGATCATGGCTGACATTTGGTGCCAGGGAGAAGAGAAATCCACTTCAAGAAAGCAGGGCATAATACCAGGTAATTCTTGGATTGGTGCTTATCATATATGTACTACTTTGGCAGCATGGAAAAATAATCCAGATTAAGCAGATACATGCTATTTTTGTTAATGTAACTATTCAAGTAAGTCAAGTTATACCAAGAGACAAAGGTTCAGGTGAGTAACCTTTCCGTTACATAATGAGTTATAATTTGTGTAATGGAAGAATAGAAAAGACAGAATTAAGAAGGCAAAAATGTAGCTTTTGTAGGAAAAATGCTGGTCATGGGGTTTTCTGGTAGCAAACGAACTACATGCTTTCGAAAAGGCTACAGTGATTCTCTGGAGTTGGTAAATAATTGTGGCTCTTACTGCTGTGAAAAGGAGATGAACTTGAAATGTACCCTTTAGATTCTTTTTAGAGAAAAGCACTTTGAAAGGAGCAAACACCACAGAAGTGCCAAGTCTTACTATTATCATCACTGCCACGAATACCTCCGAGCCACAGAAAAACATGTTCATAAAAGAAGTCTGTTTTGGAGATGGGCTAGTGAGGAAAGTTCATTTGAAATATTCTGTTGACAAGTTGCATGCATTTAGTGCCATCTCCCTGCAACCTCAAATTACTACTCTCACCACTGGGTGCAGGAGAACTTTCAGGTAATAAAGAGCACAGCAGGAAGAAAATGTTAAATGCTTATACAGTGGTCTAATGATAACAATCCCAGGGCATTATTTACTTTCATGCTAAATCATAGTGTGAAAATAACAATATACATTCCTGTTATTGACCACGGTCACAAATCACTGTGGAACCCTGGCTCTTTATATTTTTCCCTACAGTTGCAGAAAGCCCAAAATAAATCTTCCACACATGACTGTCAGGTCTATTTGGCCTCTAGCTTTTCTAGAACTGCTCAAGTTTTCATGCTCATATTCATCTATATATCCCTGATATATTCACATAGACACACATCTAGAGTAGGAGTTGGCAAATGACAGCCTGTGGCCCAACTGTAGTCCAAAATGCCCAAACGTCCATTGTCTGTTTTTCCTATGAGCTAAGACTGGTTTTTACATTTTTAAACGGTTGGGGAAAAATGTCCAGGAAAAAAAGGCCAAAGGAGGATATTTCATGACAAGAGAAGATTATATTAAATTTAAATGTTGATATTTTCATAAATGCTTCTATAATTGATTACAGTTGCATTTACTAGTATGTGAGGAAAAAGAAACTTGTCTTATTTAGTATGATAACTGCAGGTACTAGCATAATAGTTGGGGACAAAGTTAGAACTAAATGTATACAATTCCACATCTCAAAATTACTAGGCATATATTCTTAGGCAATGTCTTTACCTTTGTTTGCAAAGTGGAAAACCTTGAATCCAGAGTTATTATGAGGATTATGAGACAAAACATGTATGATCTTTTTGTTTAGCACCCAGCATATAGGAAACAGTAAGTGTCATTTAAGCCTATGTCTATCATGCACAGAGTGAGAAGAATTTCACCTTCTGGCCATGTAACAAGTTTCCCAATGAGAAAAACTAGAAAATTTGGACAAAGTACTAAAAACCTCTATTTGAAGGCATAGGGGAGCTATCAAGTTACAAAGATTAGATTAGTGGCATTAAGATCCTACAGAGAAGAAAAGCCAGAGAACTGAGCCTGGCATTTGGCACTGCTTTCTATCTCAAGGTGTCTTACAATTCCAAAAGCAGGGGCTGAGAGGCTAATAAGTAGGACAGAGATTTCAATAGACTCAGAGACATCCTGGGATGAAAATTCAACTTCAAGACCACCAAGGGGGAGGAGTCCTAACATATGCTTAGGGATTTCTGTTAGAATTCTAAAGACACCTAAATTTAGAAAACAATCATTAATAGACCAAAAGAAAGAAATAGCCATATATTAATAGTAGGGAACTTTAAGTCCCTACTTGCATCAATGGACAGGTCATCCAGACAGAAAATCAATAAGGAAACACTGCCCTTAAGTGACACATAAGACCAAATGGACTTAACAGATTTATACAGAACATTCCTTTCAGAAACATCAGAATACAGTCTTCTCAAGTGCACAGGGAGCATTCTCGAAGACGTATAATATTTTAGACCACAAAGTAAGTCTTAATAAATTTAAGAGAATTGAAATAGTATCAAACATCTTCTCTGATTACAATGGTATGAACTAGAAATCAATTTTAAGAGGAAAACTGGTATTCACAAATATATGGAGATTGAACAGCAAATGGGTAAACGAAGGAATCAAAATTGAAATAAAAGGAACTGGAAAAATAAGAACAAAGGAAACCCTAAGTTAGTAGAAGGAAGGAAATAACAAAAGTCAGAATAAAAAAAAACATATATATGTATATATACATATATATGTATGTAAACTAAAAAGAAAACAGAAAAGATCAATGAAACCAAGAGCTGGTTCTGGATAAACTAAAACAAAATTGGCAAAACTTTAGCTACACTCACCAGGAAAAAGAGAGGAGTCAAAGTCAGAAACGAGGGACGCCTCAGTTGGTTGGGCGGCTGCCTTCCGCTCAGGTCATGATCCCAGCGTCCTGGGATCGAGTCCCACATCGGGCTCCTTGCTTGGCAGGGAGCCTGCTTCTCCCTCTGCCTCTGTCTGCCTGTGCTCACTCTCTCTCTCTCTAACAAATAAATAAATAAAATCTTTTAAAAAAATCAGAAATGAAAGTAGACATTATAACTGATACAACAGAAATACAAATGATCAGGAGACTACAATGAACAATTCTATACCAACAAATTAGTGGCCTAGAAGAAATACATATATTCACTAAAATGTATAACCTTCCCAGACTGAATCATGAAGGAATGGAAAATATAAACAAAGCAATTAATAATAAGGAAATTGAATCTACAAACAAAAATCTTCCAACAACAACAAAAAATCTTCCAAGAAACTAAAGTTCAGGACCAATGGCTTCATGGGTGAAGTCTACCAAACATGCAAAGACTTAATACCAATCCATATCATACCCTTAAAGGAAAATAAAAGAGGAAGAAACTCATTTTACAAAGCCAGCATTACCCTGATACCAAAATCAGACAAAGACACCGCAAGAAAAAATTGCAGGCCAACATCCCTGACTAATGTAGGTGCAAAAATCTTCAACAAAATATCTGCAAGCTGACTTCAACAATACATTAGAAGAATCATATACCTTGATCACACGAGATTTATTTTAAGGATGCAAGATTGTTCAACATCTACAAATCAGTAAATGTGATATACCACATTAACAAAATGAAGGATAAAAACAATATGATCATCTCAGTAAATACAGAAAAAACATTTGACAAAATTCCAAATCCACTTATGCATTGAATAACTCTCAAAAAAGTGGATATAGAGGGGATATACCTAAATGTACCTTAGTTGTAATAAATACCACATATGACAAGCTCATGGACAATATCATACTTAACAGGGGAAAGCTAAAAGATTGTCCTTTGAGACCAAGAACAAGATGAGAATGCCCACTCTCACATCTTTTATTTAAAAAGAGAATTGGAAGTCATAGCCAGAGTAATTAGTAAAGAAAAAGAAATAAAAAATTGGACAGCCACATGCAAATGACTGAAACTCAACCACTATCTTACATGACCCACACACAAAATGGATTAACGATTTGAATGTAAAACATGAAACCATACAACTTTGAAAGAAAACTGAAGAAGACACAAAAAGATGGAAAAACATTCCATGCTCACGGATCAGAAGAATACACATTGTCAAAATATCTATGCAGTCCAGAACAATCTATACTTTCAACACTATCCCGATCAAAATACTAATGGCATTTTTCAAAATGCTGGAACAAACAGTCCTAAAATTTGTATGGAACCAGAAAAGACCCAGAATCTTAAAAAGAAAACCAAAGCTGTGGGCATCATGTTACCTGATTTCAAGCTCTATTACAAAGCTGTGATCACTAAGACAGCATGGTACTGGCAGAGAAACAGACAAATAGATCCACGGAACAGAATAGAGAGCCCAGATATAGAGCCTCAACTCTATGGTCAACTAATCTTTGACAAAGCAGGAAAAATATAATCCAATGGAAAAAAGACAGTCTCTTCAATAAATGGTGCTGGGAAAATTGGACAGCCACATGCAGAAGAATTAAACTTGACCATTCTCTTACACCATGTACAAAGATAAACTCAAAATGGATGAAAGACCTTAATGTGAGACAGGAATCCGCCAAAATTCTAGAGAAGAACATAGGCAGTAACCTCTTTGACACTGGCCACAGAAAGTTCTTTCAAGACACGTCTCCAAAGGCAAGGGAAACAAAGGCAAAAATGAACTTTTGTGACTTCATCAAGATCAAAAGCTTCTGCACAGCAAAGGAAACAGTCAAAAACCAAAGAGGCAACCCATGGAATAGGAGAAAATATTTTCAAATGACACTACAGATAAAGGGCTAATACCCAAGATCTATAAAGAACTTCTCAAATTCAACACCCAAAAAACAAATAAGTCAAAAAAATGGGCAGAAGACATGAACAGACACTTCTTCAAAGAAGACATACAAATAGCTAATGGACACATGAAAAAATGTTCAACATCATTAGCCATCAGGAAAATTCAAATCAAGATCACACTGAGATACCACCTTACACCAGTTAGAATGGCAAACATTGACAAGGCAAGAAACAACAAATGTTGAAGAAGCTGTGGAGAAAGGAGAACCCTCTTACACTGTTGGTGGGAAGTTGGTAAAGCCATTTTGAAAAATAATGTGGAGTTTCCTCAAAAAGTGAAAAATAGAGCTACCTATGATCCAGCAATTGCACTATGGGCATTAACCCCCAAGATAAATATCCAAGATGGATAAAAAGATGTGGTCCATATATACAATGGACTATTACTCAGCCATCAGAAAGATGAATACCCAACATTTGCATCAACATGGATGGAACTGGAGGAGATTATGCTATGTGAAATAAATCAAGCAGAGAAAGACAATTACCATATGGTTTCACTTATGTGTGGAACATAAGGAATAGCATGGAGGACATTAGGAGAAGGAAGGGAAAAATGAAGTGGGGGCAGGGGGAAGGGAATTGGAGGAGGAGACAAACCATCAGAGACTATGGACCCCAGGGAAACGGACTGAGGGTTTGTGGGGTGGGGGTATGGGTGAGCCTGGTGACGGGTATTAAGGAGGGCAGGGATTGCACAGAGCACTGGGTGTTTTATGCAAATAATGAATCATAGAACACTATATCAAAAACTAATGATGTACTGTATGGTGACTAAGATAACATAATAAAAAAATAAAATAGGTGGTAAGCTCCTTGACATTGGTCTTGGTAATTATTTTGCTTTTGTTGCTAGTTCAAAAAAAAAAAAACAACTAACTAAACTGTGAGACTACATCACAAGTGAGACTACATCAAATGAAAAAGTTTCTGTACAGCAAAGGAAATCATCTATATAATTAAAGGCAACCTCGTGAATGGGAGAAAATGTTTGCCAATCATTTATCTCATAAGCTGTTACTATCCAAAATATATAAAGAACTCATACAACTTAAGAGCAAAAACAAAACCCAATTTACAAAAATGGGCAGAGGATCTGAATAGGCATTTTGCCAAAGGAGAAATACAGATGGCCAACAGGTATGTGAAAAGATGCTCAACATAACTAGTCATTAAGGCAATGCAAATCAAAACCACAATGAGTTATCACCTCATACCTGTTAGAATGGCCATTCTCAAAAAGACAGGAAATAACAAGTGTGAGGATATGGAGAAAAGGGAACTCTTGTGTACTCTTGGTGGGCAGAAAGCCCGATGCAGGGCTTGATCCCAGGACCAAGGTTAAGCTCCCAGGTTAAGCTCTGCAGTAAATTGCTGAAGCTACTATGGAAAAAAATACAGAGGTTGCTCAGAAAAGGAAAAAAACAGAACTATCAGAGACTCCAGCAACTTCAGTTCTGGGCATTTATCTGAAGAAAATGAAAATGCTAACAACATAGATGGACATTGAAGGCATTATGCTAAGTGAAATAATTTAGAGAAAAAAAATACTGTATGATCTCACTTATATGTGGACTCTAAATAACAAAGACTAAGCTCATAGATGCAGAGAACAGATTGGTGGTTGCCAGAGGTGGGGGTTGGGGTGGGTGAAATGCATGAAGAAGATCAAAAGGTACACGATTCCAGATATAAAACATAGTGATGTAATGTACAGCAGGGTGAGTATAGTTAATAACACACTACAGATCTGAAAAGTCATCATAAGAAAACAAAATTGGGGGGCGCCTGTGTGGCTCAACAGGTTAAGCCTCTGCCTTCGGCTCAGGTCATGATCTCAGGGTCCTGGGATTGAGCCCTGTATCAGGCTTCCTGCTTAGCAGGGAGCCTGCTTCCCTCCCTCTCTGCCTGCCTCTCTGCCTACTTGTGATCTCTGTGAAATAAATAAAATCTTTGAAAAAACCCACCAAAATTGGTAACTATAGTGATAGATTTTAACTGGACTTACCATGTTGATCATTTACCAATATATATGTATACCAACTCATTGTGTTATATACCTGAAGCTAGTAAGATGTTACATGTCGATTATACCTCAAATTAGAAAAGAACTCTAAAGGACTGCCCTTTAAGATTAAGTGTTAATAGCATGTTCCCACTTTCAGAGATACCAAAGATAGCTTTGGGTAATATTCCATGATTGAATTAAGTTGTTCTGGGATTTCTAATGCCCTTAAACAACCCACCTGACTGCAAGGAAAAGTAAACATTCTCTCAGGGAGATCACGTCTTCTGGAACCTCAACTTATTTCATCTTTTCTTTCATTTAAAATGTTCAATAGTTACTTTAAAAATAGCCAGCTATAAAGAAATGAAAAATATGTTCAAAAACCAATAGCAAAACCAGACAAAAAAAACCAACCCACAGGAGGTCCCTATAAGGAAGATATCATTTAGGAGTTTCCTATATGGTTAACTTAATACCAAATTAACTTAATTTCACACTTTCATATTATAGTTGTTTCTTTCAATATCATCATGCAACAATAATACTGCCATTTTTCTATGATGTATCATAAACCACTAAAATGCAAAAGGAAAATATGGGATAGTAGTGCACAGTTGTTGTTGAAAAAGAGCAAGAAATCACAATAGCAATCAGAGTACTTTAACATCTAAAAATGGTTCCAAGATAACTTTTAAATATTTTTTCAAGTACTCCATGCCTTTGAAAGTGATAAAAGAGAAAAGAATTAAAAGAACATGAATATAGACACTCACAGGGACATAAACACAAAATCCTCAATTTTCATTTGCAAATAAAATATTCAGTGAAGTTTTAATAATTGTAACATGAAATTTTAAGCTAATTTAGTATCAAGTTTCCCATATGTGTAAATATTTAAATTGGCAATCAAATGACCCAGACTATAGCCTCACAGAGAAGTGGCCAGACTTAGAAAAACAAGTGTAAGTGTGCCTGGGTGGCTCAGTGGGTTAAGCCTCTGCCTTCAGCTTAGGTCATGATCTCAGGGTCCTGGGATCGAGCCCCGAATCAGGCATTCTGCTCAACAGGGAGCCTGCTTCCCTCTCTCTCTGCCTGCCTCTGCCTACTTGTGATCTCTCTCTCTCTCTGTGTCAAATAAATAAATAAAATCTTAAAAAGAAACAAGTGTACAGGGACAACTTTCTACATGAAAAAAATACAATGTCCATTTTCACTCTCCTTTCTTTTTAGAGTCTAATTACAGGGATTTTTTCCCCTGAGTCCTCATGAATGCTTTGTTCTTATGTTATATAAAGTGGGCAGACAACTTTTAATGTCCCTCTCATTTTCTCTGTCTCCTATGGATAGCATGATGCAGCACCTAGAAAATTGCCTTTCATTCATGGGAGCTTAAAAGAAGCAGGTTATAATAATAGCCAACAGTAACTGAGTACTTAGTATGAACTAGGTACCATGATAGGCATTTTCATGTATCCAAATATTTAATATTTGCAATACACTTAGGTTTTTACCAAGCAAGAATTTCAAAATAACACCAGTTAATATTCTAAAGGAATTCAAAAAGATGCAGATTTTTTATTGAGAAACGGGAACTAAAAAAAGAAAATTGAAAGGAAATTATAAAAGTAAAATAATTTTCATAGCTCAATGGATTAAGTATAGATTGGATGTGGAAGTATATGGAATTAGCTACAGGAATACAAATATCCAGACTTTAATTACAGAGAATCAAAAAGGTAGGAAGAAACACAAATTTTGGCACACAATGAAAAACTCTAACTCCTATAATTAGACTGTCAAAAAAAAAGGAGAGTGAAAATGGGCAGAAATTACTAGCAAGGTAATGGCTGACCATTTCTCAAAAGTGTCGAAAGGGAGTCACCTGTGTGGCTCAGTTGGTTGAGCATCTGCCTTCGGCTCAAGTCATGATTTCTGGATCCTGGGATCAAGCCCTATATCTGGCTTCTCTGCTTAGTGGGGGAGTCTGCTTTTCCCTCTATGCCTCCCCTTGCTTGTGCTCCATCTCTCTTTCTCTCTCTCTCTCTCAAATAAATAAATAAAATCTTTTTAAAAAGTGGCGAAAGATATCAAGCCACACACTAAAAGCACCACTACATATGTCAAACTGTATACATAGTAAGAAAACCATACATAAACACTTTATAGTAAAACATCAGTTAACAAAGTACAAATCAAAGCAAGATACCATTATATACTTCCCAGAATGGCTAAAATCCAAAACATGGACAACACCAAATACTAGAGAGAATATGGAGAAAAAAAGAACTCCTATTATTTAAGAAAGCAACATGGTACAGCCACTTTGGAAGATAGTCTGTCAATTTTTACACAGCTAAATGTGGTATTGCCATATGATCAAATCATAATCATGATCCTTGGTAATTACCCAAATTAGTTCACAATTTATGTCCACAATAACCTGCACAAATATCTTACAGAAGTTTTATTCATAATTGTTAAAATTTGGAAATTACCAATATGACCTTCAATAGATGATGGGATAAACAAACTCTGGTACACCCTACAATGGAATAATATTCAACACTAAAAAGACATGATCTGTCAAGCCATGAAAGCACATGGTGGAGCCTTAACTGATACTGGTAAGTGAAAGAAGCTAGTCTGTGGAGGCTACAGATTGTTTAATTTCAACTATGTGACATCCCGAGTAAGGCACAAATAGAGAGTTAAAAGATAAATGGTTGCAAGGAGTTTGGGGGAGGGAATGAAGAATAAATAAGTGGAACATTGGGCAATTTTCAGGCAGGGAAACTGTTCCGTATGAAACAATCTAAAAAAACTAAAAAGTCTCAATAGGTGGAGAAAAAACATTTTTTAAATCTAACATATTGCTGATAAAGAAAGAAAACTCACTGCAAAACACAAATAAAAAGGGAACTTCCTCCTCTTCATAAGAGGCATTTACAAAAACCTACAGTAACATATTTGATAGCAAAAGCCTGAACGTATTACCTTAAGATCAGGAACAAGAGAAAGATGTGTGCTCTTACCACTTCTCTTCAGCAGTGTACTAGATGTTATAGCCAGTGCCATTAGGCAAGAAAAAGATAGAAGGCAGGGCACCTGGGTGGCTCAGTCAGTTAAGCGTCTGCCTTGGGCTCAGTTCATGATCTCAGGGTCCTGGGATAGAGCTCCACATTGGGCTCTACGCTTTTCCCTCTCTCCCCCTGCCTGACACTCTGCCTACTTGTTCTTTCTCTTTCTGTCAAACAAACAAATAAATAAATAAAGATAGAAGGCCTCTAGACAATAAAGGAAGAGAAAAAAAAATTGTAGTCATAGAAGATAAAGTCAGTAATGGAGAAACTCTGATAGAATTTACAGAAAGGCTACCAGAACTAAAAGTGTGTTTACCAGTGTTGCAGGATACAAGATGAATATACAAAATCAAAGATTTCTCTAGGTGTCTATAATAAAAAAATCAGAGATTGTAACAAAAATACTACCAACTAAAAGAACATAAAATATGAAATATAAAATATTGTGAAAGACCTGTATATAGAAAACTCTTGAAAGAAATTAAAGAAGACCTAAAGAAATGGAGACAAACACAGTCTTATGGGTCCCAAGACTTAGTATTATTAAGTGTCAGTTCTCTTCAGTTGACTTGTAACCTCAACACAGTCTCAACCAAAATACCAGCATGCTCTTTTGTATAAACTTACAAGCTAGTTCTAAAATTCCTATGGAAATTGAAAGTATCTGCAATAACCAGAACAATTTTCGGAAAGAGCAAAGTTGGAGGGCAAAAACTCTCTCATTTCAAGAGTTACTGTAAAGATACAGTTAGCCAGACTGTGTGGTATATGCACAATGACCAAAAAATAGAGAAGTGGAATAACAGAGGGTCTGGGGAGAGACCTGCACATTATAAACAAATATGTCCTGACAAGGCTGCAAAGGCAATTCAGTGCAGAAAGTATTCTTTTTTCAACAAAGAGCGTTGGTGAAAGATAAAGAAATTTCACCAATAGCATATACTAACTTGAAGTAAACCACAGACCTACAAGTAAAGCTATAAAATGTGTAAAAGAACACATAAAAAACTTAACAGTCACCTCATGAAGGAAGATATACAGGTGGCAAATAAGCTTATGAAAAGATGCCTCACATCTTCTGTAATCAGGGAAATGCACATTAAAATGAGATACCACTACACGCCTATGAGAATGGCAAAATCCAAAACACTAACAACTTCAAGTGCTGGTGAGGATATGGAGTTCAGGTCTCCATTGTTGATGGTAATCCAAAATAGCATAGCTAATTTGGAAGACAGTTTGGCAGTTTCTTAGAAAAGTAAACATACTATTGCCATTGGATCCAGTCTTTGGTTCATTGATATTTACCAAAAGGAGTTGAAATTTTATGTCCACACACACACACAAAACTGCACAAAGATGTTTATAACAGGTGTATTTGTAATTGCCAAATCTTGGAAGCAACCGATGTATCCTTTGGTAGGTGAATGAACACATTCGGTAGGTGAATGGACACATCTGGTAAATATCCAGATGAGGGATATTATTCAGTACTAAAAGGAAAAAAAGAACTATCTAGCCATGAAAAGACACAGAAGAAACTTCAGTGCATATTACTAAGTGAAAGAAGCTAATCTGAAAAGACTACATAATGTATGATTCTGACTAGATGACATTCTGGAAAAGGTAAAACTATGGAGATAGTGAAAAAAAAAAATCCATGGTTACCAGGGGCTGGGCAGGGGTGGTGGTGAATAAGTCAATCATAGAGGATTTTTAGGGAACTGAAAATACTATGATACCATAATGATAGATACATGTCATTATACATTTATTTGGGCCCATTGAAAGCACAATGCCAAAAGTGAATGCTAATGCAAACTATGGACTTTAGGTGATTATGATTTATCAATGTAGGTTCAGCTGTAAAAATGTACCACTTTGGTAGGAAATGTTGATAATGGGAGAAGCTATATATGTGTGGGGGCAGGGGTTATAAAAGTTTCCCCTTATTCATGGGAGATACATTCCAAGACCACCAGTGGATGCAATATTAAACAATATTAAACAATAATATTAAAATTAGACCAGTTAATAACCCTACAATGTTCTCTCAATGTTCAAGTAAAAGGAAAAGGCCAATCTAGGCCTCTTAAGCCAAACAGCCATGTTATGAATGCAAAGGAAAATCTTTTGAGTGAAATTAAAAATGTTCTTACAAAAGGCCAACATCATACTCAATGGCGAAAAACAGACTTTTCCCCCAAGATCAGGAACAAAACAAGGACTCCCAGTTTTTGCAATTTTATTTAACATACAACTGGAAGTCTTAGCCAGAGCAATCACACAACATAAAGAAATAAAAAGGCATCAGAACTGGTAAGGAAGAAGTAATGCAGATGACATGCTACTATATTTAGAAAATCCTGAAGACTCCACCAAAAAACTACTAGAACTGATGAATGAATTCAGTAAAATCACAGGATACAAAATTATAGAAATATGTTGCATTCCTATACACTAATATTGAAGCAACAGAAAGTGACATTAAGAAAATGGTCCAATTTGCAACTCTACCCAAAACAATAAAATATCTAGGAATAAACTTAACCCAAGAGGTGAAAGACCTGTACTCTAAAAACTATAAAACACTGATGAAAGAAATTCAAAATGATGTAAAGAAATAGAAAGACATTCCATGCTCATGGGTTGTAAAAACAAATATTGTTAATATATCTATACTACCCAAAGCAATCTACACATTTAAAGTAATACCTATCAAAATACCAACAGCATTTTTCACATAACTAGAACAAATCTAAAATGTGTTTGGAACCATAAATGACCATGAATAGCTATAGCAATCTTGAAAAAGAAAAAAGAAACTGGAGGTATCACAATTCTAGATTTCAAGTTACATTACAAAGCAGTAGTAATTAAAACAGTATGGTACTGGCATAAAAATACACACATAGATCAATGAAAGGGAAAACGAAGAAATAGACACACAACTATACGGTCAATTAATCTTCAATAAAACAGGAATGATTATACAACAGGAAAAGACAGTCTCTTCAACAAATGCTTCTGGGAACACTGGACAGCCACATGCAAAAGAATGAAACTGGACCACTTTTAAACCGTATACAAAAGTAAACTCAAAATGGCTAAAAGACCTAAATGTGAGACCTGACACCATAAAAATCCTAGTAGAGAACACAGTCAGTTAACTTCTCAGACATTGGCCATAGGAACTTTTTCTAAGACAGGTCTCCTGAGGCAAGGAAAACAAAAGCAAAAAAATAAATGATCAGGACTACATCAAAATAAAAGGAAACAATCAACAAAACTGAAAGGCAACCTCCTGAATGGGAGGAGATATTTGCAAATCACATATCTGATGAAGGGTTAGTATCCTAACTATATAAGGAACAAATACAACTCAATACCCCCAAAAAACAAACAATCCAATTAAAGGGTGGGAGAAGACTTGAACAAACACTTATTTCTCCTATGGAGACATACAAATGGTGAGTGGACATATTAAAAGATGCTCAACATTAGTCATCATCAGGGAAATGCAAATAAAAACTACAAGGAGATGTCATCTCATACCTGTCAGAATGGCTAAAATAAAAAACAAAGAAAACAAGTTTTGGTGAGGATGTGGAGAAAAAAAAATCCTCTGGCACATCTGGTGGAAATGCAAATTGATGCAGCCACTGTGGAAAACATTATGAAGTTCCTCAAAAAATTAAAAACAGAACTACCCTATGCTCCAGGAATTACACTACTGGGTATTTACTCAAAGAATGCCAAAGCACTATTTCAAAGGGATATATGCACCCATGTATGACAGCATTATTATTTACAATAGCCAAACTATGGAAGGAGCCCAAATGTTTATTAGCTGATGAGTGGATAAAGAAGATGTGGTGCGCATGCGTGTGCATGCACGCACACACACATATATTATTCAGCCATAAAAATCATGAAATCTTGCCATTGGCAGCAACATGGATAGACCTAGAGAGTATAATCCTAAGCAAAATAGAGAAAGAAAAATATCATATAATCTCACTCATATGTGGAGTTTAAGAAACAAAACAAATAAACAAAGGGAAAAGAAGAGAAAAACAAAGAAACAGTCTCTTAATTATAGAGGACAAGCTGATGGTTCCTGATAGATAGACTCTCAAACCAGCCACAACATTTCCTTAAGCCAAAACCTAATCCAGAGCAAGGCTCTAACTCTTCTTAGTTCTGTTGAAGCTGAGAGAGGTGAGGAAGCTACAGGAAAAAAAAGTTTGAAGGTACCAGAGGTTGGTTCATTATGTTTAGGGAAAGAAGTTGTCTTCATAATATAAAAGTGTAAAGTGAAGCAGCAAGTGATCATATAGAAGCTACCTCAGTGTTGTCCTGGATATAGCTAAAATAGTTAATGAAGGTGGTTACACTAAATAACAGATTTTTCAATAAAAATGGAACAGACTTATATTGGAAGAAGATGCCATACAGGACTTTGATAGTCAGGGGAAATCAATGTCTGGCTTTAAAGCTTCTTAGGACAGGCTGACTCTCCTGTTAGGGGCTAATGTAGCTGGTGATGACTACATTGAAGCCGATGCTCAGTGACCATTCCAGATTCCTAGGTACCTTAAGAATTATGCTAAATCTGGGGAGAGGCAAGATGGCGGAGAAGTAGGAGACCCTGTTTCAACTGGTCCCCTGAAGTGAGCTAAATTTCTACCAGAACACTCCGAACACCTATGAAATCAGCCTGAGATGTGGGATTAGACACTTCTGGATCTCTACAGGGGCAGAAGACACCATTGGAGAGGTAAAGTGGAGGGGGAATGCTCAGAGGGATATCGGAGGATAAACAGAAGCGGGAGGGAGCCACCAGAAGCGACCCATTGGAAAGTAATACCCCAACATGAAAGTGCCCTGTGCTTGGGTACCAGCATCAGCTTGGAGTCTGGATGAAGGCACTCAGAAACAGCAAAAGAGCTTAAACAGTAACTGGTGGAATTGGGCGGTCATGGGCACAGGCCTAAGTCCATGGACCTAGGACGGCCACCACCGGTGACCACCTGTGCCAGAGAGAGCATATCCAGGCCATGGCCTCTGAGCCCTCAACTTTCGGCTACTTGTGCGACCGTTCCGGCTGGGTGCACTCCCGCCTGGGCCTGACAGAGCTTCTGGTGCTGGCGCCGGCTGGTGCTCTCAGGACGGCTGCCTCCTGCACTCTGTGTGCCATGCACAACCCCGAGCTGTGAGCGCACCCCCCACCCCATGCCTCAGAGAGCTTGGTGTGGGTGCCAGCGGCGCTCTTTAGAACCCCGGCCTCCTGCCACTGGCCGAGCGTCTGGACGCTCCCAGCCTGAGCCTGAAGGAACTCGGTGCCATCTCTGGGTGGAATCCCGTGGTGGCCACAGCCTTCTGTGACCTGCACAACCTTGGGGACTGAGCGCACCCTGCATGGGCCCGGACCCCAGACAGCAGTCCCAGCAAAGGCAGCCACCGAAAGTGAGCTCTCTGGACCAATATCACTCGAGGTTTTAGTGGCACAGGGCTGCAGAGAAAAACGGGCACTTTGGGAAACCCCTGAGACGGTGGCTGGGGGCGCTCACTGCCTGGGGGAGGTTGCACGGCTCAGCGTTGTTTGCAGAGGGGGAGTCTGTGTTCCGGACCACCCAGAGGGTGGGTGCAGTCTGCTCTTCACTAAACCTCCGAAAAGCCGCCAAAAGCCGCCAAAGAACAAAACCTCCAGAGAACAAAATCCTGAAAAGCTGGTTTCCACAGAGCCAAGCCCCTTGATAGGGGACAGGACAACTCAACCCAAGCAAGACTGCCTGCAAAACAACGTTGGCAGGCCCCTCCCCCAGAAAGCCAGCCAAAAGAACGAGAGGACAACCACCACAGGGCCCCCATAAAACTGTAAAACCCCAACATCAGGGGAAAACAGCATATTAAGCTCCTGGTATTGCCCTAAAACATATATATTTCATAGATACAACTTTTTAAATTCATTCTCATGATTCTTGATCTTTTTAATTTTTTTAATCTACCTACCATTACAACTAGAGGTTTAATACAACATATTCCACATTAGCCGTTTAACTTGAACTTTTATCATATATATATACCTGTGTTTTGCTTTTTCTTTTCTGCTTTTTGTAATATACATATAGATATAAGCTTCAAGGTAATCCTCTTTCCCTAATCAATACTACCTCTATATATAAACCAGTTTTCATCTCCCTGTATCTCAGGAAAGGTGAGTCCTTTAACAAAGATATCAAGATACACCCAGGAAGAATCAAAACAACCTTCCTTACCACATCAAGGATTTATAACCACCCTCCCATCTTTTCCTTCTGTCAGTGTTTCTGTGTACTTTTTTTTTTTTGTTCTGGTATTATATAAATCTTATCCTTTAGGTTTATTTTGGCTGGGTTCTTTTTTTTTCCTTGTCATTTACTTTTGTTGGTCTTTTTGTTTGTCTGTTTTTGTTTATATATCTTATAAATCTTACTTTTTAGGGCTCATTCTGGCTGGGTTTTCTCTTCTCTTCTCTTCTCTTCTCTCTCTCTCTCTCTCTCTCTTTCTCTTTTCTTCCTTTTTGGTGGTGACTTCTGATTGCTCTGTAACTTTCCAGGGTGAACCTTGCCTGGACTGTGGTTGATACATTCAGCTATACATCCCCTCAACCACCTCTCACCAAAATGACTAGGAAGAGGAATGGCCAACAGAGGAAAAATTCAGAGACTCTGCCCTCTCCATCAGAAGTATTGGATATGGACATAAACAGTATGTTGGAAAGGGAAATCAGGGTAACAATTATCCAGGCAATGGCTAGGTTGGAGAAAACCATTAGTGACAACATAGAATCTCTACAGATAGAAGTAAAAGCCACCCGAGAAGAAGTTAAAAATGCTATCAATGAGATTTGTTATAATCTAAATACTCTAACAGCTAGGGTAACCAAGGCAGAAGACAGAATTAGTGATCTAGAGGACAAAATGATAGAGAAAACAGATCAGAAGGAGGCATGGAACAAACAGAAGCCATGAAAATAGAATTAGGGAAATAAATGACTCCATGAAACGTTCCAACATCAGAATTATTGGGATCCCTGAGGGGGTGGAAACAGAGAGAAGGCTAGAAGATATAGTTGAACAAATTCTGGATGAAATTTTTCCCATTCTGGGGACTGGAACAGGTATTCAGGTCCTAGAGGCAGAAAGGACACCCACCAAGGTCAACAAATCTAGAAATACCACAAGGCACTTAATTGTGAGACTCATGAAACATAATTTTAGACAAGAGCTTCAGGGCAACTAGGGGGAAGAGATTCTTTATGTACAGAGGAAGGTCCATCAGAATAATGTCAGACTTGTTCACAGAAATCTGGCAAGCCAGAAAGGGCTGGCAAGACATATTCAGGGTACTAAATGAGAAGAACATGCAGCCAAGAATACTTTATCCAGCAAGGCTGACATTCAAAATGGATGGAGAGATAAAGAGCTTCCAAGACCAGCAAGGTTTAAAAGAGTATGTGACCACCAAGCCAGCACTACAAGAAATTTTAAGGGGGGTTCTATAAAAGAAGAAAGAACCCAAGAGTGACACAGAACAGAAATTTACAGAGACAATCTATAGAAACCAGGACTTCACAGGCAACATGATGTCAATAAAAATGTATCTTTCAATAATCACTCTCAACGTGACGGGCCTAAATGCTCCCATAAAACGGCACAGGGTTTCAGATTGGATAAGACAACAGGACCCATTCATACGCTGTCTACAAGAGATGCATTTTGAACCTAAAGATACATCCAAACTGAAAGTGAAGGGATGGAGAAGCATCTTTCTTGCCAACAGGAAGGAAGCTGGGACAGTGATTCTCATATCAAATAAATTAGATTTTAAACTATAGACTGTAGTCAGAGATAAAGAAGGATACTACATCATTCTTAAAGGGTCTACCCACCAAGAAGACCTAACAACTATAAATATTTATGCCCCCAATATGGGAGCAGCCAACTACATAAACCAACTGTTAATCAAAATAAAGAGTCATATTGATATGAATACATTAACAGTAGGGGATCTTAACATGCCACTCTCAGTAATAGACACATCATCCAAGCAGAAAATCAATAAGGAAACAAGAGCTTTGAATGACACTTTGGACCAGATGGACCTCATAGATATATATAGAACATTCCACTCTAAAACAACAGAATCCTAATTCTTCTAGAGTGCACATGGAACTTTCTCCAGAATAGACCACATACTGGGTCACAAATCAGGGCTCAACCGATACCAAAAGATTGAGATTATTCCCTGCATATTCTCAGACCACAATGCTTTGAAACTGGAACTCAACCACAGAAAAAGTTTGGAAGGAATTCAAACACTTGGAAGCTAAAGACTATCCTTCTCAAGAATGTTTGGATCAACCAGGAAATCAAAGAAGAACTTAAACAATTCATGGAAACCAATGAGAATGAAGACACATCAATCCAAAACCTACGGGATATGGCAAAGGAGGTCCTAAGAGGGAAATGCATAAACATCAAAGCCTCCCTCAAAAAAAAAAACTGAAAAATCCAGAATACATCAGCTCTCTTTACACGTTAGAGAACTAGGAAACCAATAACAAATTAAGTTAACCCCATGCACAAGAAGGGAAATAATCAAGATTAGAGCAGAGATCAATGAGATAGAAACTAGAGATAGAGTTGAACACATCAATGAAACTAGAAGCTGGTTCTTTGAAAGAATCAATAAGATTGATAAACCAATGGCCGAACTAATCCAAAAGAAAAGAGAGGACCCAAAATAATAAAATTATGAGTGAAAGGGGAGAGACCATGACTAACATCAAGGAAATAGAAACAATCATCAGAAATTATTATCAACATTTATATGCCAATAAGTTAAGCAACCCAGAAGAAATGGATGCATTCCTGGAAACCTCCAAGACTGAAACAGGAAGAAAAGAATTATGCTAAATCTACTCTGTCTTCCATAAATGGAAAAACAAAGCCTGGGTGACAGCACATCTGTTTACAACATGGCTTACTGAATATTTTAAGCCCACTGTTGAGACCTATTGTTCTGAAGAAAAGATTCCTTTCAAAATAAGACTCCTCACCCAATAATTTTGATAAGGATGTACAACAAGATTAATGCTGTTTTCAAGCCTGCTAACATAACATCCGTTCTGCAGCTCATGGATCAAGGAGTTATTTTGACTTTCAAGTCTTATTATTTATTAGATATATTTCTTTTTTTTAAGATTTTATTTATTTATTTATCAGATAGAGATCACAAGTAGGCAGAGAGGCAGGCAGAGAGAGAGACGGAAGCAGGCTCGATTCTAGGACCCTGGGATCATGACGTGAGCCAAAGGTAGAGGCTTTAACCCACTGAGCCACCCAGGCGTCCCTATTAGATATATTTCATAAAGCTACAGCTGCCACGGACAGTGGTTCCTCTGATGAATAGGGGCAAAGCCAGTGGAAAAGCTCCTGCAAAACACTCACCATTCTAGATGGCTTTAAGAACATTGGAGATTCAGGAGAAGAGGTGAAAATATCAACATTCACAGGACTTTTGAAGAAGTTGATTCCAACCCTCATGGATGACTTTGAACTGTTGGAGACATCAGTACAGGAACTAACTGCAAGTATGTGGCAGAAATGGCAAGAGAACTGGAATTAGTAGTGGAGCCCAAACATGAGACTGAATTGCTGCAATCTCATGATAAAACTTGAATGGAAGAGAACTCATTTCTTTTTTATTAAATATTTTTTTGTTTATTTGAGAGAGAGAGAGAGTGAGAGATAGTGAAAGAGAGACTAGAAGCAGGGACAAAGGGAGAAACAGGCTTCCCACCAAGCAGGGAGCCTGATGTGGGGCTTGATCCCAGGACCCTGGGATCATGACCTGAGCTGAAGGCAGACACTTAACTGACTGAGCCACCCAGGTGCCCCAAGAGGACTCATTTCTTAAGGATGAGCAAAGAAAGTGGTTTCTTGAGACAGAATCTGGTAAAGATGGTATCAAGACTGTTGAAATGACAACAAAGAATTTAGACTAGTACATAAACTTAGTTGATAGAACAATGGCAGGTCTGAGAGGCTGACTCCAGTTTTCAAAGAAATTCTTATGTGGTTTAAATTCTATCAAAGAGCATCACAGCCTACAAAAAATCATTCATGAAAGGAACAGCTGATTGGTACAGTGCACTTCACTCTTGTATTATTTTAAGAAATTGCCACATCCATCCCAGCCTTTCGTAACCAGCACCCTAATCAGTCAGCGGCCATCAACATCAAGGCAACACCCTCTATCAGCAAAAAGATGGAAACTTGCTGAAATCTCAGATGATTGTTAGCATTTTTTAGGAATAAAGTAGTTTTAAATTAAAGTATACACAATTTTAGACATAATGGTATTGCACACTTATTAGAATACAGTGTAGTGTAAACATCATTTTATATGTATTGGGAAACCAAAAATTCATTTGACTCACTTTATTGCGATATTGCTTTATTGCTGTGGTCTGGAACCCAACCTGTTATAACTCTGAGTTATGCCCATACTGTAATAAGAGTTGTGTGAATATGATCTTTCTCTTTCACAATATATTACTGTATTATACTCACCTTTATTCTTCTTGTGACGATGTGAGGTGATAAAATGCCTATGTGATAAGATGAACTGAGGTGAATGATACAGGCATTTTGATGTAGTGTTAAGTTACTACTGACCTTCTCACCACACTTCAGGAGAATCACCTGCTTCCAAATCATGGTTAACCATAGGTAAGTGAAACCACAAAGAGGCGGGGGGCTACTTAATGTGGAAAATTTATATATCTTCTTCTCAATTTTGTTATGAACCTAAAACTGCTGTTAAAAATAGTCTTATTTAGGGGTGCCTGGGTGGCTCAGTGGGTTGAAGCCTCTGCCTTCAGCCCAGGTCATAATCCCAGGGTTCTGGGATTGAGCCCCACATTGGGCTCTCTGCTCAGTGGGAAGCCTGCTTCCTCCTCTCTCTCTGCCTGCCTCTCTGCCTACTTGTGATCTCTGTCTGTCAAATGGATAAATAAAATCTTTTAAAATAGTCTTATTTAAAAGAAACAACAGAATACCTAGAAGAAAAACTTTGTGATCTTGGGTTAGACTAAGATTTCTTATATACCATACCAAAAGCATGATCCATAAAACTATAAATTGATAAAATGGACTTTACAAATAATACTGTCATCTGCATTTTGAGAAACACTATATACAGAAAATGAAAAAGACACGGTGCCTGGGTGGCTCAGTTGGTTAGGCAACTGTCTTCGGCTCAGGTCATGATCCCAGGGTCCTGGGATCGAGTCCTGCATCAGGATCCCAACTCCACGGAGAGTCTGCTTCTCCCTCTGACGTTCTCCCTTCTCATGCTCTCTCTCTCTCACTATCTTTCTCTCTCTCTCTCAAATAAATAAATAAAATATTTTAAAAAAAAGAAAAGAAAATGAAAAAGACAAGTACTAAATTGGGATAGAATACTCACAAAATGTTCACATAGCAGATATCTAAGAAAGGACTTACAGGTAATATATAAAAATCTCTGAGGGCACCTGGGTGGCTCATTAAGTGTCTGGCTTTCGCTCAGGTCATGATCGCAGGATCCTGGGATCTAGCCCCATGTCTGGCTCCCTGCTCAGGGGACAGCCTGCTTCTCCCTCTCTTCACTTGTGCTCCCACTGTCTCTGTTGCTATCTGTGTCATGATCTCTTTCTCTCTCAAATAAATAAAACCTCTCAAAACTTAAAAGAAAAAAGCCCAATTAGAAAATAGGCAAATTTGAATAGATGCTTCACTAAAGAAAGTATACTGATGGCAAATCAGCATATGAGAATATGCTCATATTATCACTGGGTAAATGCTAATTAAACAAAAATTAGCTAGCACTATATATCTATTAGTATAACTAAGATATAACAGACTAACCATCCCTAGTGTTGACAAGAATGCAATTAAGCTGGAACTCTCATACAGTGCTGGAATTACTGAAAAATGGTATATTCACTTTAGAAAACAAGCAGTTTAAAAAATTGAATACAGGAATGGAATGAGTGGATCATTCCAATTAGACCTAAATTCTATGATCCACTCATTCCGTTCCTAGGTATTTACCCAAGAGAAATGAAGGCATATATTCAAAGACTTTTGTATGATGTTTATAGCAGCTTTATTTGCAATTCCCCAAACTAGACAGAACCCAAATGTCTATCAAGAGGTAAGTGAATAAACAGTGGTATTTCCATGCAATGGAATCCTACTCAACAATGAAAAGGTATTATTGATATATCTTACAATGTGAGTGAATCCCAAGATAATCATGTTGAGCTAAAGAAGTCAAAGTATATACTGTATGAATCCATTTTCAGAAAAATTCCAGGAAATTCAATATATTATACAGGGATAAAAAGCAGATCAGTGGTAGCTGGGGATAGGGCAGGGAGGGGGTTCAGGGAGAGAGAGAGAAAGGATGGATTCCAAAGAGGTATAGGAAAGTTTTGGGTGTGATGCTGTTCTGGGTTGGATTGTGTCCCTCTAAAAGATATATGCAAGTCCAAACCCTTGGTACCTGTGAATGTGAACTTATTTAGAAATAGGTTGTTTAGAGATGCAATTAATCTGAGATGAGGTTTTAAACCTGGGGTTAGGATGGGCTCTAAATCCAATGTCTAGTGTCTTTAAGTGTGAGGAGAGTATGACTGGATACAGACAGGGAAGGCAGCCATGTGAAGATGGAGAAATAGATGGGAGCTATGCTTCCACAAGACTAAGAGTACCAGGAGACACCACAAGCTGCAAGAGGCAAAGAAGGATTCTCTCCTAGAGCCTTTGGAAGGAGTGTGGCCCTCCTGATGCCTTGATTTTGGATTTAAGGTTTCCAGAGCTGTAACTGAGTAAATTTATGTTGTTTAAAACCACTGAGTTTATGGTAACTTATTATAGCAGTTACTAATACAGATGGATGTAATTATTGTTGTGGTTGTGGTAATGGTTTTTCATATATATACGCATATATATATATACACACACACACTTATCGTTTTGTACATTTTACATATGTATAATTTATTCTGTATCAAGTAGACCTCAAAGTTGTTAAAAAAGCCAACAGCAACACAGAGGATTTAAACAACATGCTTAACAAACTAGACCTAATTTTTATATATTGAATAGTGTACCCTCAAACCATGGCATAAATAAAAGCTTTAGGTACATATTCAGGGAATGTTTGCCAATGTTTGCCAATACAAGTTCATAAAGCTACTCTCATGAAATTTTAAAGGAAGGAAACTGTACGAATCATGTCATCTTACCATGGTAAAATTGATAAAAGTTAATAAAAAATTATTGGACAATACTGATATGTCCAATTCAGAAATTCAGGAGTGTACTCCTAAATAAGCCAGAGAATGAAGAAGAACTCACGATGGAAATTAGAAAATAATTTAACTAAATTATAATATTACATATCAGTATTTGTGGAATGGAGCTAAAGCCAGGCTTAAAAATAAAATATTAAAAATGAAATTTATGACCTTAATGGCATATATATATAAACTAATCAATGATCTAACATCCATTTCAAGCAATCAAAAGAATAACAGAAAATTAAAGGAAATAGAAGAAAATAATAAGAACAAAAATTAGTAAAATAGAAAAACATAGCAGAGGGAATTAACAAGACCCAAGTTATTTTTTGAAAAAAAAAAAAAAACAATAAAATTGATACTTTCCATTGTGAGATTCAATAAGAAAAATAGAAGGCAAGAAAAAAATCTCCAAAAAGTAGGAATAAAAAGGAGGTGATCAACAAAAACCCTACAAATATCATAAGTGAGCTTATATTAATACGTTCAAAAATTAAACTAAATGAACAAATTATTAGAAGTGATAAATATAGCAGGGATTCTGAACAAAAGTCAGCATATGAAACTCAACTATATTTTAATGTGATAATTAAAATGAAAATGGGAATAATACAATTTCCAATAAAATCAGACGGGCCAAATACCTGGGAATAAAGCAAATGAATTGCAAGACCAGTTCACAGAAAACTTTAAAATACTATTGAAAATTTCTCTCAAATAAAGTAAGGAACAAACAACTTGAAGATGTAATACCATTTACAGATGGGAAGAAACTACCACAAAGATGCCAATAATCTCAAAATTGACAAAGAATTAAATTCAATCCCAATGAAAATCTTGGAATACTTTTACATTGAAACCAGCACGTAAAAATTCAAAACTGAAAAATAGCCAAGATATTCTTAAAGAATAATAAATTCAGAGGGCTTGTTTTATAAAATAGCAAGCATTATTTATTGATTGATTTTAAATATTTTATTTATTTGAGAGAAAGACTGCACACATGTGGAGGAAGGAGGGTAGGGAGAGAGAAGCCCAAGCCGACTCTGCCTTGAGCATGGAGCCCCACGCAAGCCCCCATTGCAAGACCCTGAGATCATGATCTGAGCAGAATCCAAGAGTCTGAGGTTTAAGTTACTGAGCCACCCAGGCACCCCTGTTTTGTTTGTGTGTGTGTGTGTGTGTGTGTGTGTGTGTGTGTGTGTGTGTGTGT
>ML097440.1:39765-57765 GCA_003697995.1 Taxidea taxus jeffersonii
GTTGGGTTTTTTTTTTTTTAATTAAAGTGAACTGTTTAAATAAATTAAAAAAAAACCTAGCAGGAAAACAGGCAAGAGTCTCATATAAGCACTTCATAAAATGATATCCATATGGTAAACTAACTTGGAAAAAAAGGCAAACTAAGTATCTAAGGACCTGCCAGAAGGACTAAAAATTTAAAAGCCCTGAAAATATCTAATATAGGCCAGAATGTGTCGGAGGGAACTGGTTCAAGTTTGGAAAACTCTGTCAGCATAGACAAAGTTGAATACATGCTTGTCCCACGACCCAGAAATTCCACTCTTAGGTAACATAGCCAATAGAAATATATACACATTTGTACGAGAAATGTTCAGAAATGTTTATGGAAATTTTATTTGAAATGATGAAGGTCTAGGCAAAAAATCATCACCAAATGTGCATCAGCTATAGAATTTGTAAATGAGGTTGTTGTTAAGTTCAAGAACAAGCAAAACTAATCTGTATTCTTGGAATTCAGGACACTAGTTACCATTTGGGGGATAAATGGGTTCTGATTGAGAGGAGGCATGATGGGGGCTCTTAGAGGCTGATAATTTGCTTTCTTGATCTGAGTGATGGTTACTTGGGTATGCTTACTTCGTGAGTTCACTTAGGAGTTTATTTCTGATTTTGCATATATGCCATACTTCAATAAAAACTTAAAAAATAACTTAGTTTCATATAAAA
The DNA here is from genome assembly GCA_003697995.1 of Taxidea taxus jeffersonii. Taxonomy (NCBI): domain Eukaryota; kingdom Metazoa; phylum Chordata; class Mammalia; order Carnivora; family Mustelidae; genus Taxidea; species Taxidea taxus. The sequence continues at coordinate 40,475 of ML097440.1, forward strand.
TGAAGAAGGCAAACTGAATGATCAGGCATATTCTATCATGCTTTTTTTCTAATCACAGTGATAGTCATTTTTTCCATATTTATGTGTCAGTAAATTGATAATGTCCTAATGACACAACATCTCAAAATAGGATAAAATGAATAGACTTAAAAATGTTATTTTTTTATTGTGGTTAAAAAAACAGGGCTGCCTGGGTGGCTCAGTGAGTTAAAGCCTCTGCCTTCAGCTCAGGTCATGATCCCAGGGTTCTGGGATCAAGCCCCGCATTGGGCTCTCTGCTCTACAGTGAGCCTGCTTCCCTTCCTCTCTCTCTGCCTGCCTCTCTGCCTACTTGTGATCTCTGCCTGCCAAATAGTAATAAATAAAATCTTTAAAAAAACATGTAAGATTTACTCTTTTTTTTTTCAAGATTATTTATTTATTTATTTTTCAGAGACAGTGAGCACAGGCAAACAGAGTGGCAGGCAGAGGCAGAGGGAGAAGCAGGCTCCCTGCTGAGCAAGGAGCCCGAATGGGGACTCGATCCCAGAACGCTGGGATCATGACCTGAGCCGAAGGCAGCTGCTTAAACAACTGAGCACTCAGGCGTCCCAAGATTTACCCTTTTAACAAATTTATAAGTATACAGCAAAGTACTGTTAAATACAGGCACAATGTTATAATGCACATCTGTAGAATTTATTCACCTCGCATAAGTGAAATTGAATACCCAATGAACCGCTTCCCATTTCCCCTTTGCCTAGTTTCTGGTAACTACCATTCTATTTTCTGCTTCTATGAGCTTGACTAGTGTAGATACTTCATATAAATGGAATCGCAAGGTATTTATCCTTCTGTTACTGTTTCATTTCACTTCATCTTTATGGTTAATTGATATTATTGTATATGATGAGATTTCATTCATTTTTTTTCTTAAAAGATTTTATTTACTTATTTGACAGAGATCACAGATAGGCAGAGAGGCAGGCAGAGAGAAAGAGGAGGAAGCAGGCTCCTTGCTGAGCAGAGAGCCCGATGTGGGGCTTGATCCCAGGACTCTGGGATCACGACCTGAGCTAAAGGCAGAGGCTTAACCCACTGAGCCACCCAGGTGCCCCGATTTCATTCATTTTTGAAAAAAGATTTTGAGAGAGAAAGAGAGAACATGAGCAGGGGGAGAGGCAAAAGGAGAGGGAAAAACTGACTCCTTGCTGAGAGTTGAACCTCATGACATGGGGCTTGATTCCAGAACCCTGAGATCATGATCTGAGCCCAAGTCAGACGTTCAGCCGGCTGAGCCACCCAGGGTACCTGGGATTTCAATCCTTTTTAATGCTGAATAATATTCCATTGTATGTATATACCACATTTTCTTTACCCATTCATCTGTTGATGGACATGTAGGTTGCTTTCCCATCTTGGCTACTGTGAATAATGCTGCAGTAAATACGGAAGTCCAAATATTTCTTCAAGATCTTGATTTCGGTTCCTTTTGGATAGTCAGAAGTGGGATTGCTGGATTATATGGAAGTTCTATTTTTAATTTTTTGAGGAACCTCCATATGGTTTTTCCATGGTGGCTACATCATTTTACACTCATACCCACAGTGCACAAGGTTACCAATTTCTCCACACCTTTTTTCAACACTTTTGTTTTTCTTTAAGGACCATCCTAACTGCTGTGAGGTGATGATATCTCATTGTGTTTTCATTTGCATTTCCCTAATGATTAGTGATATTGAGCACTTTTTCATATACCTGCTGGCCATTTGTATGGCTTCTATGGTGAAATGTAAATTCAGTTCTTTTCCCATTTTTAGATTGAGTTATCTGTTTTAGTTTTGCTACTGAGTTGTAGGAGTGCCTTCTAAATTTTAGATATTAACCTCCTATCTGCTATTTGATTTGCAAATTATTTTTCCTAATCTGTAGGCTGCTTTCTCACTCTGTTGATTGTTTCCTTAATATTTGTTTAATGTGTAAAAATGACAACACTAAATTAGTTTAATTTGGATTTAGTTTTCTTGCAGTTAAACAGAACTAATTTTCATCTTATGAGTCATAGCTTCTGAAGAGCTCCTTTCACAAAATGGATGTATAATTTAGTTTTTATTTTCTATGGATGCATTTGACTGCTTTATCCTCTTTGGAAGTTCCAGCTCAGATGTGTTTGGACACTTCAGTGCATTTCTGAGACACAACACAGCCTAATTTTGCAAGGCATTCTATAACTAAGAAATGAGGAAAAACCTGATATACAATTTCCATCCTCATCACAGACTCTTGTTTGTGATTTGGGCCAATCATGATCATTGTATAAACTTCAGACTTCCAATTTCTTTTTATTTTCCTTCTTTTTAAAAAAAAGATTTTATTTATTTATTTGACAGAGATCACAAGTAGGCAGAGAGGCAGGCAGAGAGGGAGGAAGGGAAGCAGGCTCCCTGCTGAACAGAGAGCCCAATGCAGGGCTCGAACCCAGGACCCTGGGATCACGACCTGAGCTGAAGGCAGAGGCTTTAACCCACTGAGCCACCCAGGCGCCCCTCCAATTTATTTTTTAAAAAGGTTTATTTTTCAAGAATCTGAAAGGGAGAGAGAAGAAAGGGGCAGAGGGGCAAAGGAAGAGAATCCCAAGTAGACTCCCTGCTGAGTGTGGAGCCTGACACGGGGCTCAATCTCATGACCCTGAGATCATGACCTGAGCTGAAACCAAGAGTCGGATGCTTAATTGCCTGAGCCACCCAGGCACCCTGAAATATCCCATTTCTTTTCTTTTTTTTTTTTTTTTTAAATATCCCATTTCTAATGGGAAATTTTTTGGCACTTCCTTGTGTCATTTTCCCCCTCACTGTGCTCTAGTCCAAGTGAAGCAATTTCTTCACCTGGGATTGGCATATCTTTTCCTTTTTAATGCTAATGCTTTACATTACTATAATTTCACTTTGGTTATAAGGTTTAATAATAAATATTCAGTATTATTCATTCTAGGCTCACTAAAACCAGTCAGATGTTTCTGGGCCTACATGGTCACATCCTTGCTTGAATTATTTATGTATAATTATATTGCTTTTGAGAAAAACAGGAGATGCCACTGGTGAAGCTGTTAAAATGACTGTAATTAAAGTAATACACGAGAAAAAGATCCAAGTTTGTGAAATGTTGTTTATGCTGCATTTTACCTTTCAGAACAATTAAATTGTTATTATACACTTATATGCTCACAGGGAATATTTGCAACATAATTTTAAATTGGGGAAAATTAGTATTTTATATCAGCTCATTAAAGAACAAGCAAAGAATCTAAACTCCCCTCCACCATCAGGTTAAGGCAAACCCTGGTCTCAGGAGAAATGGCTATACTGTAACCCTGCTCCAATGTCAGTCCATTCCCCAACTCCTCCTTGATTTTAGTAAATTGCCTTGCCATGGAAATATGTGTATTTGGGTGTCTGGACAGACTTAATACTTCTGCCATTTTTCAACTCAATGAAAATCCACAATGAAATTACATTCTAAATATCTTTTGAAAAGTTTGGATAATTATTCATTACTCTATTTGAGTAGCTCAGTAGCCTTGAGTTTCCATCTAATTGGTAATGACCTTTAGTCAACTTCCTTCTCTCTCAAATTCCCTAATCACATTTCACAGCAGTATCATCAGACTATGCTGGAAAAGCCACGTGCCAAGATGCCAAGGAAATCCATGCAGGCTTGAAACACTTAAAGAGAAGTGGAGTAAACAACAACAACAAAAAAGAAAAACTGTTCAACCTCATCAAGTTTATAAAATTTAATGTCTGGCAATGCATTTCATTAGATGGTCAAAAATTTTTTTTAATTATTTTCATAAAGAACAGACTTTATATTTCCAGAAAACTCAAGTTTAGCCTCACTTTGCATTGCTTCATATTTTAGATTAGTCACAATGATCCGTTTTAAATATTTCTTCATCTTTAAATGAGCCTGGTATTATTTTTTCAGTGATCAATTAACATGGACATGTAATGTAGTCAAGGTCTAAGCCAAACATCATGGAAATGTTGGAAAAGTAACTTGAAGAGGGTGTTGTTCCTTGGAAATAAATACAACATTTTGAGGATTCGGTGGGGTTCCAGGGCTGTATTGCCATGAAGCTAAGTCACCAAACCAAATGCAAAAACAGAGCACTCAATCACCCAAATGATTTACCTGATGCTTAGTTTAATTTAAAGATGCTTGGTTGGAGCTGAAACAACTTCCCTAAACACCTAAGTGTTTCATATTTCATGGATTGTTATGGGATCATGTAGACACTAACTATAATGCTAAGATCTATTTTTATTTAATAAGAATTATGCATAGTATCATATATGCCTTGAATTTATATAACGCTCTCTATCATGGCATTTTACAAGAGGAGAGGATTTTAAATGTGCCATCTGACTTGCAAGTAAAAAGAGCATCTCTAAAATGATACTAGTTACTGAATATACAGCAGTAGACAAGTTGCTTTGGGGAAACAAAAGAATGATTACAAAAAGCTCACTTGAAAACCTTGTCGTGAAAGGGCTCAGTTGGTAGAGCTTTATGTTTCATATCAGACTTTTCCCTTACCATCTCTGCCCATATTGCCCCACACGGGGTACAGATGTTTAGGCAAGTTTAGAGAAGAATGAGAATGTACTCACCTACACTAACATGCAGTGCTTCATTTTCTTGGAACTTCTGAATCCATTCTTTTTTTTTTAGGATTTTATTTATTTATTTGTCAGAGAGAGAGAGAGAGCACGCGCTAGAGAGAGTGAGAGGGTGCACAAGCAGGGGAAAGGGCAAGCAGAAGAAGCAGGCCCCCTGCTGAGCAAGGGCCCTGGGATCATGACCTGAGCCAAAAGCAGATGCTTAATTGACTGAGCCACCCAGGCATCCCCTGAATCCATTCTAAGAGTTGGCCCAAGAATGGCCTAAAGAAAGTGACAGAAAGCAACAGAGAAAACCCATCATCCTAAAACAAAACAAAACAAAAAAACCCAAATCAATATAGTCTGATCAAAATGAAAGCAGACCTAAAATACTTGATCTAAAATGAAAATATGATCACAAAAGTATACAGATGTGAATGTTTTATCTTATTGTCTTGTGCTTTATGACCTCAGTGTCGGCTCTGTTTTTGTTCAGTTTTTTAAAATGTGCATATTTAAGTATTTCTTGAACTCTGAGATAAAAGGGATAAAGGGTAGTTATTAAGAATAGTTTTGAAAAAAGCTCTTCAGAGATCAAAGAACACTTTTTTAAGGTTTATTTCCAGTACACACAAGATTGTTTTCTCCCTAAAATCTTTGTGGTTTCAGGGTAAGATCAAACAGTGCATACAAGTTATTTGTGATTCTAGTAACTATGGGCCTTCCTTTACCTCCTTGCTGGACTACAGAAAACAGTTTAAAAATCAGCCTGAGTATGAAATAGTTGTCTAGCATTATTGCCTCTGCATGTTTTGATCAGCTGCCAGCAGGGAAACCTTTGGGACAAAACCTTATAAGCTTATCTCTTAGTTCATTAGGGTTATGGGGGGAAGAAAGGAAAAAAACAAGTCTTCAAGTTTCTGCTAATTAAAATGATTGCCAAGACTCCTCTCCAAGGACCACTCTTACAGTTACAAAGTGCATGTGTAAATGAAGCACCCCAGGCCATCAGCAAATTGACAAAAGCAAGTCAGAACCAGTGACGCTTTCTGTTTAATCTGAGCTAGCACACAAGAAGCTTAGCTGGAAAAAATGGTGAAGAAATCTATTTACAAGGGTTCTATAGATTTTCTTGTATCAGCAGCTGTTTTGAGAAATATTGGGAAAATAATGGTTTCTTACCTTTTTAAAAAGGCAGTTACCAGAATTGGATTTCACATTTATGATCCAAAATTCCGACCCACCATTTGCATTTTTCATTTAGAGGCGTCATTCTACTACTTTGGGGAATAACAGTGCCACTGCAGATGCTGTCAGCCTTCCACTCATGTACCAAGGGCATCTTACTGCAGGTACCTGTGTCTCTCCCAGAGGGCAGTCTCTAGCCATGGGAACTCGCTGAAGCTGTGCCTAGGGCTGGCCCACAATGGAAACTCTGGCCTCCAGTAATGGCTGAAATAGTTATCCATTCGTAAATGATAACAGAATTGGTAGGTGAATGCCATGAACTTCCTTAGCTCTTGGGTGGGACAACTCTGAGTTGTCTTTACTGTCTCCCAGAAGTTCCCAGTGGTATTGTGTCCCAGCTGCCCTCAGTGGAAGCCTGTTCATTATGCAGCCTGTACTGGCTTCCTCTGTTTGCCTATCCTATTTTCTATTTTCTTACGTCCCTCTCAGTAATTGCTGGAACCACCTCCCAAATAAACTATTTGCACTTTTATCTTTGTCTCAGGTTTTGCTTTTGGGAGAACCCAACCTAAAACAAGTGCTATTGCTAAGACAGAGGTAGAGATAATCCACTTTATATGAATCCAGATAAGTCACCTCAGATTTTATTTCTGTCCTTCAATTCCTTAATCTTAACTCAGAAAGAAGCCCACACAGAACATAATGTTTAGGCAAAAGCTAAACAATGCACACAATGACCACATCTCCAAGGCCTCAATATTCATAAATGTTCATAAGAATTGTGAAACTGATCTCAATTAAAAAAAAAATCACAAGCATCTCATCTCACTTGGAATATTTTGATATAGTCACGGGGATTTCTGGGAAGTTAATTTAAATACCTATTAGTTGGAAACATAATTAGTTTACTGGATACTCTGTTGAAAATGGAAAATTTGAGTTTAAAACCAGAATTTTGGTATATTCACCCCAAATATATATTATATACATAATATATATGTAAATTCAATTAGCCAACATATAACACATCATTATTTTTTTATGTAATGTTCAATGATTCATTAGTTGCGTATAACACCCAGTGCTCATTACATCACATGCCCTCCTTAGTGCCTAATATCCAGTTACCCCACACCCCCACCCACATCCCTTTCTGAAACCCTCAGTTTGTTTCACAGAGTCAAGAGTCTCTCATGGTTTGTCTCTCTCTCTCTCTGATTTCTTCCCATTCACTTTTCCCTTCCTGTCCCTATGATCCTCTGTGCTATTCCTTATATTCCACATATGAGTGAAACTATAGGATAATTTTCTTTCTCTGATTGACCTATTTCACTTAGCATAATCCCCTCCAGTTCCATTCATGTCAGTCTAAATGGTATGTATTCACTCTTTCTGATGGCTGAGTAATATTCCACTTTATATATGAACCACATCTTTTTTTTTTTAAGATTTTATTTATTTGACAAATAGAGAGAGATCACAAGGAGGCAGAGAGGCAGGCAGAGGGAGAGAGGGGGAAGCAGGATCCCTGCTGAGCAGAGAGCCCGATGCGGGGCTCGATCCCAGGACCCTGAGATCATGACCTGAGCCGAAGACAGAGGCTTAACCCACTGAGCCACCCAGGCGCCCCTGAACCACATCTTCTTTATCCATTTGTCTGTCAAAGGACATCTTGGCTCCTTCCACAGTTTGGCTATTATGGACATTGCTGCTATGGACACCAGAGTGCACATGCCCCTTCTTTTTACTACATCTGTATCTTTGCAGTAAATACCTATTAGTGCAATCGCTGGGGCATAGGGTAGCTCTATTTTCAATTTTTTTGAGGAACCACTGTTTTCCAGAGTGGCTGTACCAGCTTGCACTCCCACTGACAGTGCAAGGGGGAACTTTTCTCCACATCCTTGCCAACATCTGTCATTTCCTGACTTCTTAATTTTAGCCATTTTAACTGGTGTAAGGTGGTATCACATTGTGGTTTTGATTTGTATTTCCCTGATGGCTAGTGATGTGGAACATGTTTTCATGTGTCTGTTGGCCATTTGTATGTCTTCTTTGGAGAAGTGTCTGTTCATGTCTTCTGCCCATTTCTGGATTGGATTATTTGTTTTATAGGTGTTGTGTTTCAGAAGTTCTTTATAGATCTTGGGTATCAGCCCTTTATCTGATATGTCACTTGCAAATATCTTTCCCCATCCATAGGTTGCTGTTTGCTCTTTGCTTTTGTTAACTGTTTCCTTTGCTACACAGAAGCATCTTATCTTGATGAAGTCCCAAAAGTTCATTTTTGCTTATGTTCCCCTTGCCTTAAGAGATGTGTCCTGAAAGAAAGTGCTGTGGTTGAGGTTGAAGAAGTTGCTGCCTGTGTTCTCCTCTAGGATTTTGATAGATTCCTGCCTCACACTTAGGTCTTTCATCCATTTTGAGTTTATCTTTGTATATGGTGTAAGAGAATGGTACAGTTTCATTCTTCTGCATGTGGCTGTCCCGTATTCCCAACACCATTTATTGAAGAGACTGTCTTTTTTCCATTAGATATTCTTTCCTGCTTTGTCAAAGATTAGTTGACCATAGAGTTGAGGGTCCATTTCTGGGGTCTCTGTTTTGCTCCACTGATCTATGTGTCTGTTTTTGTGCCATTACCATGCTGTCTTGGTGCTCACAGATTTGTAATACAGCTTGAGGTCAGGCATTGTGATGCCCCCAGCTTTGGTTGTCTTTTCAACTTTCCTTTGGCTATTTGGGATCTTTTCCAGTGTCATACAAATTTTAGGATTATTTGTTCCAGCTCTGGGAAAAATGTTAATGGTATTTTTATAGGGATTGCATTGAATATGTAGATTGCTCTGGGAAATATGGACATTTTAACAATGTTTATTCCTCTAATCCATGAGCATGGAATGTTTTTCCATTTCTTTGTGTCTTCCTCAACACTTTCATAAGTGTCCTGTAGTTTCTAGAATACAGATCCTTTGCCTCTTTGGTTAGGTCTATTCCTAGGTATCTTACAGTTTTGGGTACAATCATAAATGGGATAGACTCCTTAATTTCTCTCTTCTGTCTCATTGTCGGTGTATAGAAATGCAACTGATTCCTGTGCACCGATTTTACATCCTGCCGCATTGTTGAAATCCTGTATGAGTTCTAGCAATTTTAGGGTGGAGTCTTTTGAGTTTTACACATAGAGCATCATGTCATCTGTGAAGAGTGAGAGTTTGACGACTTCTTTTTGATTCGGATGCCTTTTATTTCTTTTTGTTGTGTGACTGCTGATGCTAGGACTTCCAGTATAATGTTAAACAACAGTGGTGAGAGTGGACATCTGTGCCGTGTTCCCATGACCTTAGGGGAAAAGCTCTCAGTTTTTTCCCACTGAGAATGATATTTACTGTGGATTTTCCATAAATGGTTTTTATGATACTGAAGTATGTTCCCTCTATCCCTATAATTTGAAGAGTTTTAATCAAGAAAGGATGCTGTATTTTGTCAAAGGCTTTTTCTGCACCAGTTGAGAGGATCATATGGTTCTTGTCTCTTCTTTTATTAATGTGCTCTATCATGTTGATTGATTTACAAATGTTGAACCACCCTTGCATCCCAGGAATAAATCCCACCTGGTCGTGATGAATAATCCTTTTAATGTACTATTGGATCCATTGGCTAGGATCTTGGTAAGAATTTTGGCATCCATGTTCAGGGATATTGGTCTGTAATTCTCCTCTTAATGGGGTCTTTTTCTAGTTTGGGGATAGGGTAATGCTGGCCTCATAGAATGAGGTTGGAAGTTTTCCTTCCATTTCTATTTTTTGAAACAGCTTCATTAGAATAATTTTGTTTCAGCCACATGATTGTCATGTCATTTTTGAGTTTTGATACATCATTAAACTATGTTTACAGGGTTCTTCCCTTAACTCTTCTTGGTCTTTTATGTGTACATGCCCTGTTGACAAGCGTAGTGAAGTTGTGAACAGAAACTTTTAAAGGTGCAAAGTCAAGCTACCTCACTCATTGTTCAGACTTTGTCCTGATTATCCAATGCCACAAGAAAATATGCCCTTCAGCCCATACCATTCAAGTGTTCAAGTTACTTTAATGTGCCTACATATAAAAAACAACATAAAGGAAAAATAAATTCAACCAATTTGCAGGTTACAAAATATCTGATTATTAACCCACTTATTAAATAGATACAGCTGGTCAGAAAAGTGTTGAAGAAACATATGCCAAAGACTCAGACCACCAATATTTGAGTAAGTTTTGTTTCATATTCTAGTTGTAGATTTTACACTCAGTTTGGCCAAACATCTTAGAAATGCATGATTCTGGTCACCCTTAAGAAAACCCTTCCATTCCTAAAGCTTATTCACTAGATGTCCCTCAGTACCTTATAGTCCACACTTATAGCTCTGTTCTTTAGCTTTTTTTACATTGTCCAAAACCCTCTTTCATCCTGTTACATCTGGAGTCTTGACCTCAAGACAGAATGATTTTAGTCACCAAAGTCAAATATGAGAATAAATCTTAATCTTTTTGTCTGCTTAGCTTTTTCTGTGTGGCCTAGACTGCTAGATTTTAAAAGGCCAATTAAGAAAAGGGAAACCAGAAGGAAACAAATGATCAAATTTTGCTTTCTTTTTTTCTTGGAAAGCATGTGACCATTGCTGAATTCCTGGCATCTAGATTAGGTCTTCACTACAGCTAGTAAGTATAAAGAAGGATCTCAAGCCTAGGTATAAACTTTTATTTCATATTCTTCATTTATGTTGACTAAGATTGAGTTCAAATTGCATTTTGTGATGTTTTGATGCTTCTGCTAAAGTACATATGCCTCTAAGAGATGAAGGATTATAGGCTCTTTCTATGGCTGCTACTGTTCCCATCACATTGCTTACCTGTTCATTATCTTTTCCTCTATTTCTCCTCAGCACCTGCTCTTATCTTTCTGAAAAGTCAGGATGCCAAGAATTAGATAGAATCAGTGCATTAGAAACTGGCAAAAATCCAAATAGAATGAAAGATATTTGAGGAAGAGACATGTATGTCACCTAGAATGTCAAATATTTTACTGATGTAATAGAGGAAAAGCTAATGAAATTTGTGGACTAGGAAAAGCAGAGAGAAATCCCAAATCTTTTAGAAGACTGAAATGCAATGAGATCTTGATGAATCAAATAAGTCACCCTAGCTTCAAAGAAGACCATGATAAAATACTAAATAATAATAATACAAAAAAAAGATCCTTACACAGAAGTTGAGGGAGTTGTCTTCCTCTAAGGAAGGAGCGTTTAAAGATTAAGATAAAATAGAAAACAAAGTTGTCAACAAGACTCTACAGTGCCACTCAACTCAACTCGACGAAATGTATTAAAGCAACATTAACATTGTGAACATGTTATCATTAAAGTTTGTCCTGAAAGTAGGAAAACCATTAGGTTTGAAGTCAGAAGAGGGATCAAATCTTGATTTCTCCATTTGCTAGCTGTGTGACTCTCAATAAATTATCCTCACTTAGCCTCATTTTCTCCAGCTATTAAAACTAAGATAATGCCATTTATTTCACAATCTTGTTTTACAAAGATTTCGTATTGGTTAAATGAGATCATGTAAGTCAGTGGTGCTCAGACGGGTGATTTTGTGCCTCAGGGGACATCTGACAGTGTCTGGAGACAGTTGCAGTTGTCATAACTCAGTGGTGCTATTGGCCTCTAGCGGGTGGAGGCCAAGGACGCCGCTCAACACATTACAGGACTCAACAAAGAACTGCCCAACTCCAAATACCAATGGTGCTGAGGTTGAGAAAAGCTGATATAAAGTAAATATGGAGTCAATTGTAGGCACTATTTCAACTGCTGCTGCCTAAACAGGAATATAAAGAACTAAATGAACTTGCTGAGAAAGAATACAAGAAGAAAACGAAGTTGAGCAAAACGTGCTGAAAGTGACCCAAGTCCTTGTGAGACAAATGACAAAATGGTTATTCTGAACATTTTATTTTAAGCACTGAAACCAAAAGGTAAAAATTTCAGCAATTAAAAAGTGATGAGACCATTGAAAAATTTCTCCTGCTAGGGTGATGAGAAGCCCTTGGAAAAGTTTCACCTATACAGACAAGTAAGATGGGATTAAACACATTCCAGGGTATTAAAGCTATTAAGATTATTAGACTGTGAAATATGCTGCCAAGGAAGTGCCAGATCCACCACCTCTTGAGACACTTAAAACTCAACTAACAAAACATTACAAAGTATATTTCTGGGAAAAGGGAACTGGCACAGATGGGGATCAATTCAGGATAATTCAAGAGGTCTTTTTATTTCCCTTCTGATGTTCACGTTTCAGAGGCTACTGTTAAAATGGTAAAAGGCAAAGCATCACACTGGAAACAAGATTCCTGGGATCAAGCCATAAAATCAGTTACTTGATCCATTTGGCAAAGAACATGGAAACAGGCAAAAGTTTATCTATCAGGAAAACAAATTAAGGCTGTTAAATAAGAAAAATATCACAATCTATCAAACCAGCTTTAGCACCTACAAAGTACACTGACAATGAGCAAAAAAAGAAAAAAATCTTCAGACATTAACAAACAACCTGGAAACTGTTAAATAAAAGGTAATGATAAAATTCAATGTAATTTCTAAATGGATGCCTATCCCTTCCTAGTCACAGTGTCTTTACCTCACAAATGGGGTAAGAGTTCACAGAACTTTGAAAATATTTAAAGGCATTTAAAGATACACTGTTTGAGAGTCACTTAGTAAACTATAAAGAAATAGGGCACAGAATATTACTATGTCTCTGTTGCATACACTGTACTTCACTCTTTAATAGAAAGTCATTTGACAAGCATCATCTCAACTGATGAAACCAAAACGAAATGTATGTAAATTCACGAGGTAGGCAGAACACAGAAGATGCAGCCAAGTCAGGCTAAGTGACTTGCTGAAGCCCATTTGATGTTTTTACAAGGCAGACTTGAATTGACAAAATTAGGTTTTGCCTCTCTGATACCTGGATTTTGCCCTTTCTGCTGCTTTAACCTCCCCCACCCACTGCCTGTGGCCCCACTTTCAAATAAGTACTCCTGAAAGGGCAATGCTAAAGGTTTGCATTATACAGATTTCTAAAGGTTTCTATAGACCTTATGCTTCTAGCTCATGATTATGTCCTTACATGCAGCAGTTGGGCATCTAATAAATATGCTGAATTAATGAATAAAGTCTGAGTATTTATCAAAGCGATTTGGTAGAAAGACCACTGAATTTTCAATGAAATAGATATATTTTCTTAAGATCTCCACTACTTAAGGGGTGTCTGGGTGGTTCAGTGGGTTAAGCATCTGTCTTTGGCTCAGGTCATGATTTTAGGGTCCTGGGACTGAGCCCCACATTGGGCTCCCTGTCAGTAGGGAGTCCATTTCTCCCTCGCCCTCTGCCCCTGCCCCCTTCTCTTTCTCTCTCTCTCTTCCCCTTTAAGTAAAAATAAAATCTTGCAAGGTCATAGGGTAGCTCTATTTTTAATTTTTTTTAAAGATTTTATTTATTTAACAGACAGAGATCACAAGTAGACAGAGAGGCAGGCAGAGAGAGAGAGGGGAAGCAGGCTCCCTGCCAAGCAGAGAGCCCAACACGGGGCTTGATCCCAGGACCCTGAGATCATGACCTGAGATGAAGGCAGAGGCTTTAACCCACTGAGCCACCCAGGTGCCCCTCTATTTTTAATTTCTTAAGGAATCTTCACACTGTTTTCCAAAGTGGCTGCACCTGCAATTCCACTACTGGATATTTACCCCAAAGATACAGATGTAGTGAAAAGAAGGGCCACCTGCACCCCGATGTTCATAGCAGCAATGGCCACTGTCGCCAAACTATGGAAAGAATCAAGATGCCCTTCAACAGATGAATGGATCAAGAAGATATGGTCTATATATACAACGGAATATTATGCCTCTATCAGAAAGGATGAATACCCAACTTCTGTATCAACATGGACGGGACCGGAGGAGATTATGCTGAGTGAAATAAGTCAAGCAGAGAGAGTCAATTATCATATAGTTTCACTTACTCATGGAGCATAAGCAATAACACAGAGGACACTGGGAGATGGGGAGGAGAAGGGAGTTGGAGGAGATCAGAGGGGGAGATGAAGCATGAGAGACTGTGTACTCTGAGAAACAAACAGGATTTTGGAGGGGAGGGGAGTGGGGAGATGGGTGAGCCTGGTGGTGGGTATTAAGGAGGGTAGGGGTTGCATGGAGCACTGGGTGTGGTGCATAAACAATGAATCTCAGAACACTGAAAAAATAAAATTAAATTAAAAAATGTTAAAAAAATCTTAAAGAAAAAGATCTCCATTACTCAAGACAATCTTGGTTGCAGGTTAGTTTAAGTCTTGTTGAACAAGCAGCTAAGAATTGTCAATCCTTAGTGGTCTAAATTAAGAAGTAGAATATGGGCAAGTGTTTTGAAGTAGAAGAAATTTATCATGATTTGTTCTATTTTTGTTACCATTAGCTGAAAGCCGGAATATGTTAAAAGAAAATAATTCTTTTTAAAAAAGATTTGAGAGCCAGAGAGAGAGGAGAGAGAGAGAGAGAGAGCGCGCGCACATGTGCGGCACACACACATAAGTGGGGGGGTGGGGCAGAGGGAGAGAATACCCAAGCAGACTCCCTGCTGAGTGCAGAGCCCAACCAACCCAGGGCCAATCCCATGACCTATGAGATCAAAACTTGAGCCGAAACCAAGAGTCCAACTTAACCAACCACACTTAACTGATTGTGCCACATAGGTGATCCAGAAGAAAAGATTTCTGAACACAGTGGAGATGACAGGGGAACATTAGTGATTTTCCACTGCTGGGAAAGTTGACATGTAAAGAGGCACTAGGTTCACTCCATGTGATCCAAGAGGGCAGAATTAGAGACAAATGATAAAAGACACAGGAAGTTTATATAAATAAGGACTGTTCCTATATAAGTGGGAATGGCTTTTTTTAGGAAGAAATAATTCTCACTTTTGAAAGCGTTTAAATGGAGAGGAGGGACAATCACTCACTGAGAAAGCTGTGCAAAGTTGCAGACACAGAGTACAAGTGGGGCTTAAACTAAAAAGTTCCATCTCTGAGATTCTATTACCATGATGGATAAATGCGTGTAAATTTGTCCAATTGCTACCAAGCTCTTCACTGTGGAAACTAGTAGCAGCCAACAAGAGGTATACTTAAACTGCAATGGCTGTGTTATCAGTGGGGTCACGTTTTATCAAAAGAGTACAGTCAACCTGTACTCATGTTTAGGCATATTTTCCCATTTGGCACACTGTCTCTAATTGAAAATAAGATAGATGGGGTTCTGCAGTCTAAACAGTGCCAGTAATGACTTCTAATTATTTTGTTGTAAAAACACAGGCATTCTTTCTCTTTTAATGGCTGTGTTTTCCTGCTGCTTGCAATGGAAACAGCTTCTTTCAGAAACTGTGCAAAATATTTCCTAGGTAATCATTTGGGTAGCCCCAGATGAGCGATTTCTGTGAGACCTGCTAAATAACATTACTAAAACTCAATGGTACTGCCCAGTCACAGCATAAGCTAGTGTGAAGTCCACCGCAATTTCACCCCCTCAGCAGGATCACGGGTGTAACCTCGCTGGTGGAGAGACGGCTGACGTCCCAAACAGGTTTGCGAATCACCAAATGACCGAAGGACTGGTTAATTCTGGCAGCCAAATCAGGATGTCCACACAAAGTGGGAGACACCAAAGAGGTTATAAGTGATTTTTCCCCCAAAAAGGCATTTTTTTAAAAAAGATTATTTATTTACTTATTTGACAGACAGAGATCACAAATAGGCAGAGAGGCAGGCAGAGAGAGAGGGGGAAGCAGGCTCTCTGCTGAGCAGAGAGCCCAATGCGGGGCTCGATCCCAGGACCCTGAGATCATGACCTGAGCCGAAGGCAGAGGCTTTAACCCACTGAGCCACCCAGGCGCCCTCAAAAAGGCATTTTTAAAAATAGTATGTGTCAAGTGTCATCAGTGGATTGTTAAAATGCCTTGTCACGGGTTCCACTCCAAGTAGTCTGATACAGTAACTCTGGGATGGGGCCCAGAAATCTGTATTTTTTAAAAGATTTTATTTATTTGTCAGTGAGAGAGCGAGCGAGCAAGCAAGCACAGGCAGACAGAATGGCAGGCAGCAGCAGAGGGAGAAACAGGGTGCCTGCTGAGCAAGAAGCCCGATGTGGGACTCGATCCCAGGATGCTGGGATCATGACCTGAGCCGAAGGCAGCCACTTAACCAACTGAGCAGGCGTCCCCCATAAATCTGTATTTTTTAACAGTCAAAAGGGGGGGAGTCCTAAACAAGTGTCAGACTATATTTGGAGAAACAATGGTAATCCTTCTGTGTAGGTCACTTTAGTTTTCCCCCGGATTAGGAATTAAGAACACAGTTGTTTTCCCTGTGCACGGGTATTCATTTAGAATTATACGCCTTAGGACACTTAAACGTAAGCCTTTGACCTTTCCCTTGCAGTTGATCATTATTTTTATATCCCTTTGTTAAAGGAGAAAACTAAGACACTGAGATTTAGTCTCCATGTTCTCCAGGGCTCCAAAAGAACATGGAATTACCTCTGGCTAACAACTATGTTTCACATTTGCATTGCTTAGACTGTAGTGAAGCTCTGTCCAATAGTGCTTTCTGGGAACATATTCTTTACTCTCCAATGTGGTGACCAATAGCCACGTACAGTCCTCAAGCATCTGAAACATGATTAGTATAACAGAAGAACTACATTTCTAATTAGAGTTCAATGTAAATTTATATAGGCACGTGTGGCTAGTAGCTGCGGTTTTGGGGCACCAAAGCTCTATACAGGACTTCTGGGAGGTGGAGTTTCTGGGAGTAAATTCTTACAACTCCTTCTAAAACCATGGTAAGAAGAGCGAAGACATTAGGAAGATGTTGGGAATAAAGGCAGTGCATCTGGAAAAATTTCTTTTTTTGCCCCAATACTGGCCATTTGCCCAGTTTCTTGTTGGGCTAAGCTACCATGCTCTTGACGACCTTACATAATAAAACAGATGTCTTTAGCTTCTAACTAAATTTAGTTTGTTTTCCTGTGTTCTCCTTTTTTATAGATGCTGACATATTTGCAGTGAATTACCTTTAATATACACTTACTGAAAGCACACATCTCACAGCTGCAAAAATTAAACTAAAATATATTCCATTACAGTTTCAGTGACATCTTCTTAGCAGTAGATCTTGTAAGTTCCATTTCCCAAGTAATACTGCTTTTGATCACTTTCTCAATTCTTCAAATGAAATATTCATTGGTAATGAAATGTCTTAGTAAGGCAGGTTTAAGGGAGAAGAGGGAAGGGACGCCTGGGTGGCTCAGTTGGTTGGGCGGCTGCCTTCGGCTCAGGTCATGATCCCAGTGTCCTGGGATCGAGTCCCACA
>ML097440.1:57775-83285 GCA_003697995.1 Taxidea taxus jeffersonii
CCTTCGGCTCAGGTCATGATCCCAGTGTCCTGGGATCGAGTCCCACATCGGGCTCCTTGCTCGACGGGGAGCCTGCTTCTCCCTCTGCCTCTGCCTGCCTCTCTGTCTGCCTGTGCTCACTCCCTCTCTCTCTCTCTCTCTGACAAAAATAAATAAATAAAATCTTTAAAAAAAAAAAAGAGGGAAAACAGATGCTGAACGGTGATCTAAGAATATGATAAAAAGGAAAAAATAAAACAGAAATGGAAAAAGGTAGTATGAATTTTTAATTAACCTATAAAAATGTTACTGATTTTTATCCCATTTTTTTCCTTGAAACACTTGAGCCTTTATTCTCTCCTTGTTTCCCTTGCCACATAAAACCACGCCATAGCAGGTTCTTCAAGCCTAACTGTTAGCAATCCTGGCCAAGTCTAAGAATCCCCTGGAGCGCTTGAAAGTACTGGCATCCACATTCCACTCCCAGCAGTTATGATTTAACTGTTTTGGGGAGAGACCCTGGCAAAGCATGTTTTAATCTTGCCGTATATTAGAAATCACACGATTTTAGAATAGAAACAGAATTAGAAACCAAAGAGTCAACTCCTCTTATTTTGTAGATGAGGCATATAAGGTCCAGAGAAGAGCAGTGATGGGACCAAACTCATATAGTTTCTTTGTGCTTGAGTTAAGGCCGGAGCCAAGGGTCTGAGTCCTTGTATAATTCTCTTTGAAGAGCACAGCACACTGCCTCCACTGGTGTGTTTCCAAGCCATTGATTCAACCTCCCTTTACTCTGACATGCTTCCTACTCCTCTTACTCTTCCCAATGCCCCTATGACCTTCTCTCTGGTATCTATTTCAAATATTCTTACATTATATGATGGAGTCACACTGATTAGCACTGTTATCATTACCCTTGGGCCAGTCGTCCAGAGGATATCACAAACGAGGAGGTATATATTTGGTCAGAGTAGTAATTCTCAACCCCAGTTGTCCATTGGAATCATCTGGGAGATGACTGGCCCTGGGCATTGGCATTATAATTTATTTATTTATTTATTTATTGGCATTGGCATTTTTAAAAGGTCCTCAGGAGATTCTCTGGATCTGAGAAATATGTCAAGGAAAGCTTCAGATTCTTAAATACTGGATGGTCAAGGGACATAAATAGCTATGCTGATTATATCCCCCTTGTCATTTCCTCAAGCTAATTGAATATGAATCTGCCACATTGGCTTTACCAAGACCTCACAACTTAGGCAGTTGCCATGGTTACCAGAAATGCAAGGCCATGGTTGGGAATACAGAAAATCAATATTTTCTTCACAACAAAATGTGAGTTATACTGAACTTACAGAGCCAGTGACTTTTTTGTGTGTGTGTGTAGCTTTGAGAGGGCTGCTTTATATTTGGTTTTCTTCTAGAGGTATTGTTCAGACTCAGGGGCCAAGCCTAGGAAATTATTTTTAATTCTCTTTTAAAAGGTGTTTTCTTCAGAAAAAAAATACTTTAGGGAGCGACATCACCAAGATGGTAACATAGGATGCTCCTGATTTCTCCCCGCCCCACACACAAGAATGGGAGAAACTACTCATGGATAAGACACCACTGAGAGAATCCTAGAATATGGGGGTGAAGGTAAAACTGCACCCAGCACCGCAGAGACCAAGACTGTGTTAGAAGGGTAAAATATGTAGCTATACGTTGACTGCATTTTTGCCAACCCAGACCAGTTCAGCACCATGCAGAGAGGTCTTCCCTGAGCCTCAGTTTCCTCTAAAGGAAAAAGAGAGCCCAAGGGTGATATCCAGCATTACTGCCAGCATTGTATGTGGGGGTCATATATAGTGACTCATGTGAGTCACTTTGTGGAAGCCCCTACTCTGGTTTTGCCCCATGGGGACTGCAGGGGAATCTGTAAGTCTCCGCTACTGGGAATCTCCTCATGATGGAGAAGCAGGAAGGGGCTAACAATGACCAGATTTGGCTGGAGAAGGGGCAAAGATGAGTAAAAGTGGGAGGGAAAAACAAGAAAGTAGACACGACAGTTTGAACTCTTACCAAGTGCATGTGATGTGGTAAATCACTTATAAACATTATATCATTTGAACCTAAAACAACCCTAGAGGTAGGTGCTACTTGTCATTGTTTAGTTGGGAAGACTCATCCTCAGAGAACTTGACTTGCTCAAAGTTACCTGATTAGTAAGAGGTAAAGCAGATATTTGAGTCCTGGTCTGGCTGATAGCAGATACTATGTTTTAAATCATTTCGGTATCCTTCCTTTTGGATAGAATTGTTGGCTGCTGATTTGGGGTCCCACTCGATTATTACTGTGTGACTTTTTATGTGTATTAAATGTGCTTTGTTCAGAACATTCAAGAAGTACATGGTCGATGTCATTAATTGTCCCACTTCTCCATTGTCTGCTTCTTATAATCATGCTTATTGACATATGACTTTGCAGCTCCTCCCCTTAAAGCACTGAATTATATTTCTTTACCCTTTGATTTTGGATTTGGTGGTATGACTTGCTTTGGCCAGTCGAATGAGGGGGAAGTGGTGATGATGTGCCAGTCCCAATCCTAGGCCTTAAAAACCCTTTTGTGACTCTGCTACGGTCATAAAGAAGCAATACCCTGTCTTGTTCAGGGGTCCAAAGAAGAGGATGAGAAACATATGGAGCCAATTTACAGACCTACAGTGTGAAGCAGAGTTACCCTAGACACTATATCCTTAATCAGTCAAAATCCAGCTGACCTGTTGACTTTCAGACACATAAGATTGCCCAGCTGAGTTCAGCAACTGCCCTGCCTGATAAAACATATGTGATTTGTGAGTGAACCCAGCTGGGATCAGTAGAATTGGAGAACAAAACTTTATCAAATATTAATTGCATGTATACTACTGAGATGTTGTGATTGGTTTTATATCCAATAGCTCACACTGCAAGTAAGTTAGAAAAGCCAAAGAGACCTTTAGAGTCATAAGGTTGGTCTGTGGCTGCAGAAGTGTGATTCTGAAATATCCTATGGCCTGAAGGTACAGAAATAGCCAATGGGCTTTCTCTTCTTTGTAAAGTTATCCCATATTGATGAGTCCCTGCTCCCACTGAATAACATTCTGAGCAACCATTCATAACTTTTAGGGACTAGAGACCAAGAACAGTGGTAATTTGCCAGGGTGGGTAGGTAGGAAAGAAAGGTGAGGTGGAAAAGAATAATAGAGGGACAGAGTTTTTATAATACAAATGTCTGCCATATCAGGACTGATAATGGGAAGTGCTATGCATATTTTATACAATAAGATCACCCAACATACTTTGGTACTTCTACTTCAAGTTTTGAATTGAGAAAGACTTTTAGAGCAGTTTTAAACCTTTTCATCCACGGCCCTTCTTTATTACTTATTCCCACTTTCTGCAGGAAAAATAATTCCATGGTCACCAAGAATTGTAGGGAAACAAATAATTTGCAGCAGACCTGTTGCTGACAACAGAGAAGCCACTTATTATTAACTTTGCAGAAAAATACCTAGCTTTTTGAAAATGATTTTTGAGTCCCTGTACATTTGTGAAGTTTAGAAATCCAGCTGCTCAAAAATGAGGGAGTGACTAATTCATATTTAAGCTTCAATAAATACACATCTTACCACCTACTTATTGGAAAATTATACATCAAAAATGTTGTTGATGCAAATACGTACCCCTTCTCACTGTAAGGTGAACAAACAACCATTCCCAAGCTAAATTAATAATGATAAAACTAAATTGACAGTATTTATAATTAAAATGCAAGAACTGGAGTAATTGAAAACCACAATCAAATGAAGACAACACTGATGATAAACTCACTGATTACAAATTGCCCTTTCTGGAATTTGGTGGCATTCCAACTGCATAAATACTTAGCATCATGTACAGCAGTCAGATTTACTAGTGATATATAAATGAAAACCTAGTAATATGCTGGAAAAATAAAGTTGGGTCTAGATTATTTTGTTGTATGAAAGCAAGGATGCTTTCAAACGTTCCAGGTTAGTATTAAAGAGAGCCAACAGAAATGGGCTCCCAGTGGTCAAACTGCATCACTGGAACATGAAAATAATTATATTTGGTAGTACTTCTGAGCATAAGATATATAATCAACAGAGAAATTAACATTAATTTGTAATGTAAGACTTTCTGCTGTAATGCACTGGTCATCTACTTGGAATATATAAACTTCAAGATTCACCGGAAAGGATATCACTTCAAGTGCACTGGATGGAGCCATACCAAGTCCTTCCAACCACTGACCCAATGACAAAGTTTCATACTCGCCAGTCCTAAATCTTTATTTCTCCTGTGAGATGCCTGTTACATGCACCAAGACCTCCTTGGTCTTAGTTTCATGTATCAAGTTTCAGCCATAAAATAAATTTGTACTTATTGTCTACTATTTTCTACTAACCCCAAATTAATCCTTTATAATGCCCACCTTGTAGATAAAAATTAGTAAGATCGTAACATAGAATTTTCCTTGCCTTCTCAGAACAACCAGTCCATAGGAAAACCATGCTTCCTTAAAGCTACCACCAAAATCACCACACAAAAGACAATATCCTTTAACAAGTCCCTTCTGATACCCTTTTCCTGGGATGCCTCATGGTTTTAGTCTTCTGTCAGTACATCCTCATAATGTACTGTCTTCCTTGTTATAGTGAACCAATGAGCCCAACTTTGTTCAGCTATAGGCGTCATCTTAATAGTCTGACTGGAGGGCACTGACATCAAAAACAAGATTTGACCTAGATCACCTCAAAAAAAATATTAAAGCTTACAGCTTTAAAGCACAAACTACAAGTTAAGTATGTTCCACTGAAAGAGAGAGATGAAATAATAACCACCAAAGTAATTAAACCTAAAAAGATCACCCTGATAGTTACAACTGACTATGTTCATCTTCCTGGATTTGCTAATATAATTCTCTTTCAGAGTTTAAGGCAAAATGATTTTGCCATTTCAGGTTGTAGGTAAATGTCAAAGAAAGACTAACATCAAAATGATACAACTTTTTCTACTTAGTATTCATTATCCAAGTGACTCTAAATATTGAGTTTGTGCCCTGGATAATCAGAGCTTCAAAAGCAAAGGTTCTTTAACTGAAAAAAAAATTCATGCATGTATTTCAAATAGTTCAGAAGGTATCCGTGGTTTGATACCTACAGATACAACATAGAGCCAAATTAAAAAAAAAAGATGTTACTTCAAAGCAACAACAGGGGTATGTCAAAATGTTCCTTTTGGGAAAAAATATTAAAATGGAAACAAGCCTCTCTTTAATAAGAGAATAAGCTTTAATTAGAGAAATAAAAACAAAACAAAACTAGTCTTTGTGACCTAAAATACAGAACTTCTGTTATCCAGATGGATCCGCAAATAATCATCATGTTAAGAAAGTTGTATTTATAATCTGGTGAACTAAAAAAAAAAGCTTTGAATAGGTAACTAAATCAGGATAAAGCAAATGTCTCATGTAAGGTTAGAATGTACTCATATCTGTCTTAACTGACAAACTTCTTTGTTGAGCTTTCCTTCTCTTGTTTCTAAAGAAATTCCATTGGTGTCAAATTGTTTTACAATAAGTCTACCTTATCCATCTGACCTCGAACATGCAGCAGAGGATGGACTTCACAGTAGGCAAAAAAATTTAAATAATCTACATTTTAACCACAATTTTAGAGAAGAATGAACACCAATCTTCCTCAAACTCTTCTGAAATATTGAGAAAAGAACATCTGTAAACTCCAACTCTGAGGCCAATACCATCTTAATACCAAAGCCAGAGAAGAATATTTTAAGAAAACTGTAAGCCATCTATGAAAAACTCACAGCAAATATCATTATCAATAGGGAAAAACTGAGAGCTTTCCCCCTAAGGTCAGGAACACAACTGGAATGTCCACTATCACCACTGCTGTTCAACACAGTAGTAGAAGTCCTAGCCTCAGCAATCAGACAACAAAAAGAAATAAAAGGCATCCAAATCAGCAAAGAAAAAGTCAAACTCTCACTCTTCACAGATGACATGATTTTCTATGTGAAAAACCCAAAAGACTCCACCCTAAAATTGCTAGAACTCATACAGGAATTCAACAATGTAGCAGGATATAAAATCAGTGCACAGGAATCAAATTACATTTCTATACACCGACAATGAGACAGAAGAGAGAAATTAAGGAGTCGATCCCATTTACAATTGCACCCAAAAGTAAGATACCTAGGAATAAATCTAACCAAAGAGGCAAAGGATCTGTACTCAGAAAAGCATAGATAACTCATGAAATTGAGGAAGACACAAAGATATGGAAAAAAATTCCATGCTCATGGATTGGAAGAACAAATATTGTTAAAATGTCTATGCTACCTGGAGCAATCTACACATTCAGTGTAATCCCCATCAAAATACCATCAACTTTTTTTCAGAGAACTGAAACAAATAATTCTAAAATTTGTGTGGAACCAGAAAAGACCCCAAATAGCCAAAGGAAAGTTGAAAAAGAAAACAAAAGCTGGGGGCATCACAATGCCTGACCTCAAGTTGTATTACAAAGCTATAATCATCAAGACAGTATGGTACTGGCACAAAAACAGACACATAGATCCATGGAATGGAACAGAGAGCCCAGAAATGGACCCTCAACTCTATGGTCAACTACTCTTTGACCAACCAGAAAGAATATCCAATGGAAAAAAAGACAGTCTCTTCAACAAATGGTATTGGGAATATTGGACAGCCATATGCAGAAGAAGGAAACTGGACCATTTCCTTACACCATACACAAAATAGACTCGAACGGATGAAAGAACCTAATGTGAGACAGAAATTTATAAAACTCCTTGATGAGAACATAGGCAACAACCTCTTCGGCCTCAGCTGCAGCAACTTCTTTTAAGACACGTCTTTAAAAGCCAAGGAGGCAAGGACAAAAATGTACTACTGGGACTTCACCAAGACAAAAAGCTTTTGCACAGCAAAGGAAACAGTCAACAAAACCAAAAGACAACCAACAGAATGGGAGAAGATGTTTGCAAATGACATATCAGATAAAGGGCTGGTATCCAAGATCTATGAAGTATCAAATTCAACACCCAAGGAACAAATAATCTAATCAAGAAATGGGCAGAAGATGAATAGATATTTCTCCAAAGAAGACATCCAAATGGCCAATGGACACGTGAAAAAGTACTCAGCGTCACTCAGCATCAGGGAAATACAAATCAAAACCACAATGAAATACCACCTCACACCAGTCAGAATGGCTAAAAATAACAAGTCAGGAAATGGCAGATATTGGCAAGGATGCCGAGAAAGGGGAACCCTCCTACGCTCTTGGTGGGAATGCAAGCTTGTGCAGCCACTCTGGAAAACAGTATGGAGGTTCCTCAGAAAGTTGAAAATAGAGCTACCCTACGACCTAGCCATTGCGCTGTTAGGTATTTACCCCCAAAATACAAATGTATTGATCTGAATACTGAGACACCTGCACCCCAGTGTTTATAGCAGGAATGTCCACAGTAGCCAAACTATGGAAAGAGCCCAAATGTCCATTGACAGAGGAATGGATAAAGAAGATGTGGTATATGTATGCAATGGAATATTATGTAGGCATAAAAATGAAATCTTGCCATTTGCAACAATGAAGATGGAACTAGAGGATATTATGCTAAGGGAAATAAGTTAATAAGAGAAAGACAATTGTCATATAATGTCACTGGCATGTGGGATTTAAGAAGTAAAACAGAGGATCATAGGGGAAGAGAGGGAAAAATGAAACAAGATGAAACCAGGGAGGGAGACAACCCATAAGAGATCCATAATCTTAGGAAACAAACTCAGGGTTGCTGGGGGGTGGGTGGGAGAGATGGGGTGGCTGGGAGATAGACTTGGGGAGGTATGTGTTGTGATGAGTGCTGTGAATTGTATAAGACTGATGAATCACAGACCTGTACCCCTGAAACAAATAATACATTATATGTTTAAAAATTTAAAAAGACCTGTATGCTGATGAATATAGATGCAAAACTCCTCAATAAAATATTAGCAAACCAAATTCAAGAACAGTTTAAAAGAATACACACCATGACCAAGTATGATTTATCTCTGGGATACAAGGATAGCTCACCATAATGCAAATCAATAAATGTAATATATCACAACAATAAAATGAAAGATAAAGATCACAAAATCATCTCAAAGAACAAAAAAAGCATTGGACAAATTACAACAATCTGACATGATAAAAGCCCTGAACAGACTGGATATAGGATGGACATACTTCAACATAATTAAAGCCATATACAACAAACCCATAGCTAACATCATACTTACATACTTATATCATACTTATACATCATACATACTTACATATCATACATACAGAGAAACACTGAAAGCTTCTCTAACACCAAGAACAGAACAAGGATGCCCATTTTCACTACTCTTATGCAATATAATACTGGAATTCTTACCTGGAGAAATTAGGCAAGACAAAGAAATACAGGCATCCAGTTCAGAAAGAAGAAATAAAATTATTTGCTGATGTGATTTTATATAAAGAAAATCCCAAAGTCAACCAAAAACATTTGTAATTAATCAACAATTTTAGTAAAGCTGCAAGATTCAAAAATCAATATAGAGAAATCAGCTACATTCCTTTCTTTTTTTTTTTTTTTTTTAGAGAAAGAGAGAGAGCAGACACAAGTTGGGGTAAGGGCAGAGGGAGAGAGAGAGAGAGAATCTTAAGTACTCTGTGCTGGGCATGGAGCCTGACCTGGGGCTTGATCTCACGACTCTGAGATCATGACCTAAGATGAAATCAAGAGTTGGACGCTTAACTGACTAAACCACCCAGGCACCCCCAGAAATCAGTTTCATTTCTATGCATTCACCACAAACTACATGAAAGAGAAACTGAGGAAACTGTCCCATTTATAATTGTCACAAAAGGCTAAAATAGCTAGGAGTAAATTTAACCAAGGAGGTGAAAGACCTATACACTGAAAATTATGACTTTGATGAAAGAAACTGAGGAGACAAATATATGAAAAGATATTCCATGATCATGGATTGAAAGAATTAATACTGCTGAAATGTCCACACTGCCCAAAGCAATCTATAGATTTAGTGCAATCCTGATCAAAATTCCAAAGGTACTTTTCACAGAAATGGAACAACCCTAAAAATTTGTATTGAATCACAAAAGACCCCAGAAAGCCAAAGCAATCCTAAGAAGAACAAAGCTGGAGGCATCATGTTCCCTGATTTCAAACTATATCACAAATCTAAAGTAATCAAAACAGTATGGTATTGACATAAAAACAGACATATAGAACAGTGAAACAGAATCGAGAACTGAGAAATAAACCTAAGCATAACTGTTGATTAATATTTGACAAGGAAGTCAAAAATACTCAATAGAGAAAAGACAGTCTCTTCAATAAATGGTGCTGGGAAAATTTGATATCCACATGTCAAAGAATGAAACTAGAACCTTATCTTACAGAACTTACAAACATAAACTTGACATGGATTAAAAACTTAAACAGAAGACCTGAAACCATAAAAGTCCAAAAAGAAAAAATAGGAAAAAAGACATGAGTCTTGGCAATATTTCTGTGGATATGACACCTAAAGCACAAGCAACAAAATAAAAAAAAAAATAAACCAATAAGACTACACCAAACTATAAACTTCTGCAGAATGAAAGAAACAATCATCGAAGTGAAAAGACAACCTATGGAGTGGGAAAAATATTTGAAAATCATCTATGTCATAAGAGATTAATATCAAAAATACAAGAGAGAACTCCTACAACTCAATAGCAAAAAAAAAAAAACAAAAACAAAACAAAACAAAAAACCCCAAAACCCCACAATTAA
Organism: Taxidea taxus jeffersonii; assembly: GCA_003697995.1. Taxonomy (NCBI): domain Eukaryota; kingdom Metazoa; phylum Chordata; class Mammalia; order Carnivora; family Mustelidae; genus Taxidea; species Taxidea taxus. The sequence continues at coordinate 67,679 of ML097440.1, forward strand.
AAATGGGCTAACAATGTGAACATTTTCCCAAACACATAAAAATGGCCAACAGGTACATGAAAAGATGCTCAACATCCCTAGTCATTAGGGAAATGCAAATCAGAACCCCAGTGAGATATGGTCATTATCTATTAGAATGAACATTATCAAAAAGACATAACAAATGTTAGTGAGGATGTGGAGAAAAGGGAACCCTTGTGCACTCTTGGTAGGAATGTAAACTGGTTATAGTCCTATGGAAAATGGTATGGAGGATCCTCAAAAAATGGAAAAATAGAACTAGCATATGATCTAGCAATTCCACTTCTGGGAATATATCCAAAGGAAATGAAAACACTCACTCAAAAAGATATTTGCAGCCCCAAATTCACAGCAGCATTATATACTATAGCCAAGACACTGAAACCACCTAAGTGTCTGTCTATGGATGAATGGATGAATAATTTGTGGTTTATTACCAATGGAATATTGTCAGCCCCCCAAAAAGGAGTAAATCTTGCCATTTGCAACAATATTTAGATGAACCTTGAACTTTATACTAAATGAAGTCAGAAAGACAAATACTGTAGCATCTCACTTAGGTGAAATAAAAAATGAAAACCCAAAACCCTGCAACCCTCGCCTTAAAATCTCATAGGTACAGAGAATAGATTGGCAGTTGCCAGAGGTGGGGTAGGAGGCAGGCAAAATGGGAAAAGGGAGTCAAAAGGTAGAAACTCCCAGTTATAAAATAAAGAAGTCAGGAACATAATGTACAACACGATGACCACAGTTAATACTACCATACTATGTATTTGAAACCTCTTAAGAGAGCAGATCTTAAAAGTCCTCATCGCGAGAAAAAAAGGTTTCCTTGTAACTCGACAGGGTGACAGATCTTAACTAGACTTACTGCGATGATCTTTGTACGCTCTATATAAATAACAAAAGCATTCCATTATACACCCACAACCAGAAAAATGTTATATATGTCACTTCTGCCTCAATAAAAATATTTGAATTCCTCACTTATTTTTGAAAGCGTCTAAAAATTTAGCACATGTAAAGCTAATAATTATTACCTAAGTATTGTTTTACTTGTCTTTCGCAAGTGTTACCATGGAGGACTTTTACTCTCATTTTGTTGGGCATATTTACCATTTTTTTTCATCCTGGTTTTGATTCAAATATGACTTAAGAATGCTTATTTTCACTCCCAAATATGTGAATCTTTTTTGTGATTACCTTTTTATCGGCCATTTAAATACAGGTGACTTATGTCAAATAATTTTTTGTTTTATGTAATTTTGGAGGGAAATTTCTTAAGAATCCTTTGGCTTCAAATATTCAAGTATGTTTTGGAAATAATTTGTAGTAAATTTTAAAACTTGATCAAAACATATACATCTATATATAGTCCATGCAGGGTTCTAGATACATAGTTTAAATCATGTTTTAAATTTTTGTTGAGGTATTTTAGTATTTGAGTCAGTTTCTAATACTTTCATCAAGTAATCTCCTATGATTATAGTTTTATTTTGCTCCATATTAAGAATTTGTGTCTTTTTAGTTGGGCGTGGGCAGGAGGGTTTTAGCTCAATGCCATGGTACTGAAACTGAACTACATTATTTATTCTTTCAGGAGATACAGAAATAAGGACCTCATCAATCCCACAGAAACTATGAATTCCATTAAATAGAAAGAGGGAGCTTAACATTTGATCCTGGACCCTGATTAATACAGTTGAAAAGGACCTTACAAATGATTACTTTTCCAGTTTCATGCTAATTGCTCTGGGTTAAATTATTGCTCCTTCAAATGAATAAGGGATTCAAACCTTGGCTGTCTGACATATTTTGAGGATACCGAGAGAAAGATTTTCCTTAGGAATTCAAAAACTACTATTTTTATCAATTTAAAAGAACTGTAAAGAAACTGTCAAATAAAAATACTTTTTATAATCCATTAATAGAAACCAAAGAGGGAAGGAGAATAAAATAAGCTTATTTCAGAGATTTAGTTAAGATGGTTGTGGGAGGGAGAGAGCACAGGAAGTAAGCAAGAGTGTGCCTACTGGTCCTAAGGTCAAAGTAAAATTCCTACTCCTATAAACCAGCCTCCTAGAGCGATCTCTACTATACTGTAGCAAGAGAATTAATCTTCTGAATGACCCTACTGAAAATGCTAAATAATTTATGATTCAATTGTATTTCCTATACCCAACTCACTAAGGTGAGGAAATAAAATATTTTTTTATTCCCAAAGACACTTCAACAAAAAGGACTAAAGAGGAATTAGATTTAAATTTTTAATTAGTAAGAAAGTTAAATGAGCTAAACCCTCCATTCTTGAGGTACTTTGGTTAATTGAGATTTTACCTCAGTAAATAAAATTCAGACTGCATTTTTACTGAGTTAGAAATTTCTCCTATAGTTTAAGTCAAAGCTTTGAATAAATGCTATATAGTTCATTTTTAATTTTTTCAGACACATCTAATAAATAAGCCATGAAAACTGCCTTTTCTTTATCTTTTTAACAAGGTATTTTGCCCAAGACAATCCCTGTATTTGGTGTTCTGCTGAAATACAAATACACATACATATGCATACATAATTTTTATTTCTACATATATCCAATACTCTTGAACCAGACCCCCAAGTCAAAATCTAAAAGATTTGGTTGAAGAGTACCCAGCTTCAGCATTGGTGTGTCATTCAAAACAGTATTTTGCAAAAGAAGTTTCTGCCTCTGCAGGGGAGAATCAAAGAAATAATGACAGAAGAAACCTAAAATAAAATACTTCGTAGACAGACTTGAAAAAATCGAAAAGTATCCTCTGTTTTATCATTTACCTTCAAAAAGTGCTTTTCAAGTGTTTCCTTTCCAGAGCTACAGATGGTCTTTGCCATTTAGCATCCTCATTCCTGATAGAAGCAGCCGATTAATATCACATCCCTATACTTCTAATCAAGGCTGCCCTATTAGTGCTCTGTTGAATGAACTGTTGCTGATTAACTGAAAATTAGTCAGCGAAGCTAACGATTTTCTCTCCATACCCTGTGGGCCCATAAAATGTTCGTCTGAACTAAGGACAGTTAATTATGCCATATGATTTGCCAGGAGACTGAACTCACTGAGTCGGTGTGAGAAACACAGTTTGGGGGTGCTTGGTTTGATGCAGGCTGGCAGATCTCCCTTTCAAGGTTTGCTCTTTTCCTCTGAGCTCATGTCTGTTCCAGGCATTTCCAGAAGATGGTGTCTGGCAGCTCTCTCACTTAGCTTACAAGAAAATCTCCCCAGTGCATCACTCGGGAAAGAGCAAAATAGAGGAGTCTTTAGTCACCATTAAATGTACTCTCTGGTAAGCCGCACGATTTCTGGGGGTTGGCAAAGATTATTATGATTTTAGTAAGCTTTTAAGCTGCTGAAATGCACTGTCATCAACACAGAGGTGACATAGATGAGCAGATGCCACCCAGGTTATGGTGTGTCTGTGACAGGACGACGAACAGATGAGCAGAAGACGGCTTTCTAGGTTGCTGGACCTTGAGCTCCCAACAGCAGACAAAGAAGGTCGGGACAAGTTTTTGAGTCAGAGCACTAAGAAGAAATTCCAGTTTACTAAGACAGAACAGTGGATATACAGTGAAATGTCAAAGAGAGAAGAAGCAGCAAGCATTCTGACTGAGACAGTGGAATTTACGTTGTCTCTTTCTTGAAACCTCAAAGTATAGTTTTATACACAGTAGTGTTTTGTAGCCATTTTGCTACTTCAATTAATAACCCCATTTTATAGAATATAAGATAAAGTTGCCTTTTCACATAAGGTGTGAGGACTGGCATTCATAAAATATTTCTATTTTCTACCTGTTTATTGTTCCTCAAAATAAATGCTGCTCATGTGTGTGGTTAAACAAAACGGAATTATAATTCATAAACATCTAAAACCAAGAGTGTTTCGTTAAAGGAACTTGGTATCTTTCATTACTACTTAACTGAATCTGCTGTTCCTAGACACGAATGATCCTAGGGCCCTACGGAAGTTTTCTTCTCCCTTTAGTTTATAGTTTAGTTCAGCATCATGTACTAAAGAGATTGTCTACTTACAGGCATAGGATGTAACATCAGAACTTGTTTTGAGCTGAGGAATTAATATTAAATGAGAGTTCCCCAGTTAAAAAACAATAACAACAAAAAAACCCCATCATTCCTGAGAGAAAAAAAAAAATCAACCAACAAATGTTCAAGATTTTTTTTTCCTTTTTAAGATGTTTCTTCAAGTGAGGAACATGGAAGCTGAGAATTGGGTGCAGGTGTGGATAAACCAGAAATTAGGTGAGCCAAAGAAATAACTTCAAGACCCTCTTCAATGTAATATCTTTAATGATATGTCGAGCTAACTGAGATTGTGTAATGAACAAGAGGCACTTGGCATTAAAAAATAATAATAATAAAATAAAATCTTTAAAAAAAAGGCAGGGGGTGCCTGGATGGCTCAGTGGGTTAAAGTCTCTGCCTTCAGCTTGGGTCCTGGGATCAAGCCCCACATCGGGCTCTCTGCTCAGCAGAGAGCCTGCTTCCCCACCCACCTGCTTCTCTGCCTATTTGTGATCTCTGTCAAATAAATAAATAAAATCTTTAAAAAAATAAAATAAAATGAATTACATTTAAAAAAAAAAGAGGAAATTTGCTGAAATATCTGCTTCAGACTTTACCAAGGTAGATTTTGCGAGGCAGGGATGAACGGTTGAATTAACGAGGATTTCAGTCAACCTAGTTTGGTTCAAGCCCTTTCTTCACCACCAATGATCCGTGCATTTTCATCGTGTCACAGAGCTCTGTGTCAGCTGAAAGCATTGGCCAAAACCTGTGGGATCTGGTGTTACCGAATCTGTTTACCAATAAAGCTGAGTGGCAAAAACCCTTGGGTATCACTACTATCTAACTTACCCTCTTGCCCCCAGTATTCCAAGTTACAATTTTATACCCCATCCTCATTCCTAGTTAACGAATCTCAGCATAGGTATTAAATGATCAGGTATCGTCTGTACCTCTAAAACTTCACGCATCTTTTTTTTTTCCTTTTTAAGCAATTGTTATGTACCAGGAATTGACCTTTTCGCAGCTTAATAAAATTAGTTTGGGCCAATAAGTTTCAAAATCAGAGTTGAGGAAGAAAGAGAGGATGCTTCATTTCATCATCTTGCCCCTCTCTTGAGCTCCTTCAGGCATTAACAGCTGTCTGGATAGTAGCTTGCAGCTGACTCCATTCCTCTCTTATTTAGCAAGAATGACGATAAATGGACTTTGGGAGCCATCTGTAAAAACTGCATAATTCCCTAAAATGTCCTGCTATTTCAAATAAAAAAGGCTTTTAGTATTATGTTTTAGTTCTGGTTACTGTTCCTGGAAATAAATGTAAAAAAGATGAACAGGTTCAAGACTGTGGCAACAAAAATGGGCAAGGGGCATTTGTAGCCTACTTAGAGAAAGTCCTCAAATCACTTGTCAGATCTATAGATTACTCCACACTTTGAGGTGTTGTTGTTGTTGTTTTTTTTTAGATATTATCCATTTATTTGAGAGACAGATAGTGAGACAACAGGAGCAGGGAAGGGCAGAGAGAGAAGCAGAGTCTCCGCTGAGCAGGGAGAGCCTGACATGGGGCTCCACCCCAGGACACTGAGATCATGACAGGAGCCAAAGGCAGACGCTTAATGACTGAGCCACCCAGGCACCCCATCACAGTTTGAGTTTTTAAAGTGAGAATCTGTAGCTGAAAACTGCTTCTTAAAGAGGATTTTCACATTATATCATCTTTCAACAGCCTTGACAAAGACATCAAGATAGGTATTATCTCCATTTTACAGATAAAAAAAAATCAGGGGATGAGAGATACATGATTTGTCCAAATTCTGAGGGCCATTGGTAACTGGAAGAACCCAGCCTTGGAATCCAGTCTCATGCACCTTCCACTCTTCTGACATGACTGAACTTACCCATTCAGTCTTGACAGAGAATAGCCAGAATTCTCTCTCCTAATCTCTGTCCTGTCTCTAAATGTATTTTCCTTTTGACCTGAAATGGATGGCATATACTTCAATCTCCTTACTGTTTTGCTTGTAATCATTTCATGTTCTGTCGGCAAAGCTAGTATTAGGATATTTGATTTTGAGATTGGGAGTTCTCTAAGAAGGAGGGCTATTTTAATGTGTTCTGCTCAACAAAATCATATGAAAACAATTCAAAGAATTCTTTTGTTACTGGCCTAAGAAGATGCTAGAGATGATTTAAGGGATGGCTCAGAAATCAGCAAGCTATGGTCCATGGGCCAAATATGCTTGCTGCCTGTTTTTGTAAATAAAGTTTTACTGGAACACAGACACACTCATTCCTTTGTGTATTGACTATGTCTGCATGTCTAACAGAGACTGTACGGTCCATGAAGATTAAAATATTTACTACCTGGCCTTTTGAAGAAAAAATTGGCCAACTCCAAGCCCAAAGTCAATCCCTGAAAAGTGACCAGGGAAGAAGCAAAATAGACTGGGTTGTCCTCTGCTTCTTTCTAGGAATTTGATACCTCAAGAGCTGCTGTTATTTCCAGAGAAAGACGATACTTTGGTACCTAAGGGAGTAGAAGGTAAAGAGAGGGATTTGCAAGAGAATTTGATGAGATTACGCAGAGCACTTTAGAAAGGAAATTTAGGAGAGTTATTCTTCAATCAAGGGAATGAGAGGGAGAATGGCATGAGGTCAAAGTGCGACCTGCAGTGGGACATCTAAAACTGTTTGTTATACGCTGATTGGTATCCATCAGAATACAGAGTGAATTTGCTAATGTCAATCAAAATCTACACTTAAGCTTAAAAGTCATGTAAATTATTTGAGTTTACTTAGCTTTGTTTTTAGCCAGGAAAAAACTAGCAGCTTTTTTTTATTATATTAGTAAATTCTGAGTCTTGGGACACAGATTCAGCTTAGGAAGAAGTTACTTTATGATCAGATGTTAGTACAAATTGTTGTGCATCAGCTATTATAAAAACAAAATTTTAATATCTCATTTTGAAATTTATGGAGGTGACTTTCGTTTTCTTTGGAGATGAAGAATGTGCGTCGACTGGCACCACTGTTTAATTATAGATGGCACCACTGTATAATTACAGAACACTTGGAAGGCCCTTTGAAAGGTCACCATGTATTCAGGGAACTGCAAATGGCTTGTCGTGTCTGGAATGCAGAGTGCATGCTGAGGGTGAACAGTGGCTCATCTACAGAGGCGGGTAGGAGCCAGATAATAAGAGGTATGGTGTTTCATGCTAAGGAGTAGGGACGGTTGTTAAGATAATATGGAACCCTCAAGGGTTTTAAGACAGGAATGTAACACAATCAGATTTACAGTGTTGCAAATCACCATGGCAGTGGGGTAGACGGTGGACTGGAATGGGGAGAAAGAAGGCACACAGAGATCTGAAGGGCTGGGGTAGGAAGTGAGGTCTTTGAGGAATGATGAGATTGAAAGTTCGGAAGATGTCTGGGAGGGTAGAGGACTAAACTCTTAATGAGCTGTTTGTATAGCTTCATTGAGAGAACTTAATTTTAACAGACACAAGGGTGAGGGAAGGATTAATATAGGAGCTGAGCTAATTATAATAAGGAAATTGAGGAGAACAACAATTCACACCTATCTGACTTAGTGCCGTGTGCCCAGAATCTAGGCCTGCCGAGCAGAGTGTTCCTGTGACTTGAGTTAGACAATCGAAGATAGAAAATAAAATAGAAGTTAAAAAAAAAAAACACAAAGAAAAATTTGGGTGATAATGACAGCTGATGGCAAGGGAGAGGACACATCTGTAATGATACATATGGTCATGAATACAGTTGCCAAGTACCAGCAAGAAAAAATGAGACAGCACCGTCTCCAAGGGCTCGAGTCTATTTCTAGATAACTTGGCCTATATGGAGCTTTCTTGTGAGAAAAGATTACTTGCCTGGGCTCCCCAGAACTAAGACCCTCAGACTAAGATGTCAACACACATTTAGGAGGGGATGACTAGCAGGAGCAGAGAGGTGAGGAAAAAAGCAAAAGCAGCTAACATAGGCTGTGGGCATCTAGAAACTCAGTCCTCCTGAAGACCTTTAGGAGACAGCATAGAGCGTGCCTCAGCCTTGTTCCATCTCAGGGACAACGAAGGTGTCTATTCATCAATTCTAGTTTGTCACTGCTTCAGGAGTTAACCAATGACAACTTCCTGGCCCTTCCACCCAGCCCTGTGCTTAAGCTAAGCAGACCTCCACAGGTGGGAGTGTCTCTGAGCGTGGAGTTGTGAGCACCAGAATTGTGAACGCCAGAGTGCTAGGAGCAGGGTTGTGGCAGAGCCCACCGCGTATATCACACCTAACCATGAGCAATAAATCCGCTGTACCTGTGCTTTGAGTTTTAGCAGGTAGAATCTTTCTTAAAATCACACGTTACTTATTTCAACAAAGAAGATTTGTACCTTTTGGAACCTATCCCAGTATATAGATATCCTGGGATTTAGAAGACTCAAACCTCAAGGCTGTCTCCAATGTACACGGAGGATTTATAACATTAATAAATGGTGATCCGTGGTGATGTAATCTTTCAAGCAAAGGATGAAAGTGCAGACAGCGGTATGAAAACTAAGATGGAACCATTAAAAATGACTCAAATACAGTTGGAAGATGAACACATCCTCTGCTCCAAAGCACTACCACTTCCTAACATGAAACTACTAAGATCTGTAATTTTTGTATAATAGAAGTATTTTACTGTTGATTTTGAAAAAAGGAAGACAAAGAGACTAACACATAAGATGCATAAAACATGGTAAGGCAGCACTCCTGACTTTGTTACTCTGGAACTGGGTTTAAGAAGTGAAACAGAAATCTGACTTCAACAAACAAAGTCATGAAGAGTCATGTTCAAAACCAAACAAGTGCATTCATTGTTGAATAACCTGGAAGTGGGAAATAGAGTTCAAAGTTCCATTTCTGATAATGCATGGATGGAGTTTTCTAGATTTAGCATTTTACCTTCTTGATACCCGCCCCCCAAGTTCCCTCTTCAAATGCAAAGATACTAGAGATGGGTTACTAAAGAAGTCTTCCTCTTTCTTTTCTGGTCTGAGACACTTCAGGACCCATGGGCTTTGGTGCAGACACAGTCAAGCCCAAGGACCACACCATACACACAGTCGTGAAAACAACATAGAAACAGCATCAAGGAACCTTGGTCACAGAGACTGGAAGGTCTCAAGGAGGTAGACTTCACGTTCCTGAGGAACACACATTTTGCCAAGAAACACAACAAGGGAGTGAAGAAGACACAGGCCAACGATGCCACGGCCATGAGTGTATGTGCCAAGGCTATTAATGACCTTGTCAAGCCTAAGGAGGTCAAGCCCAAGATCCCAAAGGGCGGCTGTTGCAAGCTCAGTTGACTTGCTTACATCACTCACCTCAAGCTCAGGAAAGCTTGCTCCCACGTTGCCAAGGGTCTCAGGTTCGACTGACCTAGGGGCAAAGCCAAGGCTCAAACCAAGACCCAACTTGCAGCTGCGACTCTGGTGCCAGCTCTTGCTGTGGGTCAGGCTCTTGAGATGCCCCTCCACTGGAGCAGACATGAGGATTGGAAGGACTGGTGTGACCCCTAGGCTTCTGTCCATGTGGGGTGGTGTTCTCCTGTGCTATTTGTACAAATAGCCCTGTGGCAGGATCTGTCCACAAAAAGAAAGAAAGAAAGTCACTCAGACAGGGATTTGGTATCTTGAAGTTCTGGCTCCATTCTTCACTGGCTATGTAGCCCTGGATAAATTACATCACCTCAGTTTCCTCATTTGAAAAAAAGATCAGAGTAATAGTACCTACCTCAGAGGGAGGTTGTGGGGACTGATATATTGGCATATACAAATCACTTAGAGCGCCCGATGCATAATAAGAACTATATACGTGTTTGTGAATGTTGCTGTTAAGCGGACAGAGCTCTCTTCTGGCAAAGAACAAACTGTCAGAGCTCACGGAATGTGACTGCCATAAATCACACAAGAAGTGTACCAGAGTATTGTTTTTTTTTTTTAAAAGATTTTGTTTATTTATTTGACAGACAGAGATCACAAGTAGGCAGAGAGGCAGGCAGAGAGTGGAGGAAGCAGGCTTCCTGCCGAGCAGAGAGCCCGATGCGGGGCTCGATCCCAGGACCCTGGGACCATGACCTGAGCCAAAAGCAGAGGCTTTAACCCACTGAGCCACCCAGGCGCCCCCAGAGTATTGGTTTTAATGATTCTTAACAGTCAAAAGAACTGACATAGAAAAAAGATTCTTTGGCATTCCAGAGGCAAAATAAGACTGATGGTAGAAGTTACAGTTCTGACACCAGGAAGAAGTTTCGGCTACGAGAGCTGTAAAACAATGAAATGGTTGGAAGCCACGTGTTCATTGACCCAGGAGGGAGAAGAGACTGTCGTGGCTTCTTAGTGAGGCTGCAGAAGGAGTCTGTGCGTGGGAGAAAAGGCTGACATAAATGACCTGGGGGGTTTCTCCAATTTCCAAAGTCAATGACTTCACCATTTGTCTCTGAACTCTCTTTCTAATCTTCTACTTCACTATTTCCTCACCCGAGTCCCCTGCCCGGGACATACAAGCCATTTTCTCCACATCAAATGCCATTTGCTCGACAAAATAAGACCGCCATTTTTTTTCTTTCCGAGTTTTGATTTAAATCCCTGTTACCATCCTGTTTAACAGTAGTTTCAGGAGTAGAATTTAGTGGTTCAACACTTCCATACAATGCGTGGTGCTCATCATGAGACGTGCCCTCCTTAAGGGAAACATTTTCAAAGTATAAATCTTATTAAAAGCCATAGAGCGTACGTTGTATTAAAGCTTAATTTGTATGTATAATACAATGAGGCCTTGTTTTTTCCTATCCATGTTATGCTTGACCCTGAAATACTTAAATGGATATAAATGAAAGCTGGGACAAACCCCACCATTCCCCCACCATACATACCCATTGAGAAAGGAATAAGTAAGTCTGTGTGAGCTAACTTATGTTTGAAGGAACAAAAATACCGCTAATGTTTTGAATTTTTATTTTATATTATAATTTACCTCTAAAAAGGTTTTACTTCAATGTTAAAATTAAAGAAGATAAAGAAAGAGTGTCCTTCTGCCATGTTTCATCGAAAAGCTATGTTAGTACTTCCTTTCAAGGAAAGGTTTCTAGGGGAAAGAAAGCAAGAAAATGGTAGTGTCTAGCTATTAGTTGGCCTAAAGTTTTACATATTTTTGGTCAGAAGCCTTTATTTAAACCAAAGCTTCTTAGAAAATGAACAAGTGAACACTTGGAACTGTTTTAATTGAGGAGGTGGTGGGAGAAGACCATGCCTGGAAGACTACCAGGGTAGCCGGAGCGCTTGCCGCAGCTACATCAATGAAGGGGTCAGCACCTTCCTGCCCTGAGATTCAGGACCAACCATTTTCCTGGACCAAAGGCAGCAGGAACTTGCTCTCAAAGATATTCAGAGGGGCAAATGTGAAGTTGTGTATGTTTAGATGAGCTAAATAAGCATTTGAAACAGGCTCTAGATTATGACATCATAGTCTGATAGGACTTGAGAAGCTATACTGCCTTCTCCGTGAGGGTTTAAAAAGCCACCCAAATTGTGCCCTGCCATCTTGATTTCCTAGCAGTTTATATAAAATCCTCTTTTAACTTTTTTCAAATTTTTATTACACAGAACCATAGGTATTCCTGGGATAAAAGTATTAGTGCTAAAATATGCACTTCCCTATTGGAAGTAACAAAATAAACCCCAGATCTTTTTTCCTTTTGCCCCTAAAATTCTGAGGGAAAAAACTTTTAGACAATGGAGACCATAATTGAATCATTTTACAGGACATAAATAATATAAAATTAAACAATGCTTAGGCAGAAATATGGTGTTTTGAGATCACTGTCAGGTTAGCATTTTTCCTGTTATTCCAGAGTGAAAAAGATGAGTTGCTATGGTTTCCAGCTCTACTCAAATTGGATTTTGTTTGGCCACATTAATATTTGTACAGCTATTTTTCCATTACTCAGGAAACACCACAAACACTCAGCAATAATTTCACAAGCTTTTCTTTTTTTTTTTTTTTTAAAAGAACATCCATCTCCCCTGACAGGTTTTATGAATTCACATATGTTCTTGGAAACTTTTATGATGCATTAATAAATATGTTTGACAAAACACATGTTTTCAGTATAATTATTTAAATGGTCCTCTTCTATAGCTCCCCTCATTTGCTTATGTAGATAACTCATTAAAAATAATATAGACATGTACAGGACTATGCATGTGTTAAAATCAAAAACAAATGGAGACCAACTTGGAAAATTCTCTTAGCAGACAAAACTGCTTTAGAAATACAGAGCTTATTCTATGTATTTCAAAGACTAACTTGAGCTGGGTCATTTCTTGCTTATGCACGGTTTCTCAAGGTTGACACGAGGCAACAACTGACCGATTATCTACCATTTCAGAAAATTCTAATACTACAACCAATCACTGTGAAGAATGAACAGTCTTCTTTCTCACTATCTAAGCTGCTTTATAACACAGACCCCCACACCTCATTCCAGGTTCAGGTTTGAGGGCTCCTGGTTGCAAAGTGTCTTACGGATGTGTGCCTAATAAACTTTTACTAATTCCTATTCCAATGGTTCAGTGGTTTACTTCTGTGATTTCTGAATTGACATTTAATGGCGTTGGCAGTGGGGTCCAAAGAAGACCCTCAGTGACTCTGAGGCTAATGACAAAACAGATGCTGGTCCCAACAGAGCCCACTGAGCTCACGACTTTCTCACCAATCCTGGAGTTTGAGGGTAAGTGTCTCTTGGATCTGAGCTCTGCTCTTTGTGTTTCAAGCTCTCCAACCATATTGTACATGTTCCTTTTGGTTTTTGTTTGTTGAAGCTTCTTGGTAAGTTACTCTGTTCTGTTCAAAAGGGAAGAAAACATGATTTCCTGGGTTTTGGAGCACCTGCTGGGAAACAGGGCACCCCACAAGTAAGATGTCTGAGGGAATGTAAAGGCACAGATGGGTTCCACCTAGACTGCAGACTAGAATCTGATGTCTTTTTGGAAAATGGGTGAACTTTTGGAATAGTAATGGCCACTTTGGGGAAATTTTAACTTAGATAATTCCATCTTAAGGGATATTCTTAAAAGAAAGGATTCTAAACCTCTCAGAGACCCGGGAATACATTCTCTGATTAGTATGCACAGACTTCTAAAAGACAAAAGGACTTCAAAAACAGCTCTAAAAGGAACCTTACAGCATGCAAATAAAAAATCCTTAGCAAAAAGGTTTGGCCATCTGAGCAGGTAACCTTAACTTAGTTCACCTGCCAGAAACACAATTTGGATTTAACTGTTCTTTGGATTTTTCAGACATGGCTAAAATTTTTAAAACAAAATCTGTAAGATCTCTGTTGGTATTTTCCTATGTTTATGGAATCTATGGCTGTATGTTATAGATATGTGATATTTCTCTGGCAGTATTGCTAAAATTGATCTGTAATTGAGAGCTCCATTTAATTGACTTAAAGAAAATTAAACATTTATAAAAAATCAAGTATACTCTCAGAAATATAGAAACTAATCCACACGTTTTTCAAGTTCAAATAATCTGGGATAATCTTTGATAAATAAAAGCCAGTTTAAGTTTGTTGGTTTAATAAAAGCAGGTGTGTCTTAAAATTTGTCAACAAGAAGGCAAGTGGAGAGATGGGCTAACTGGGCGAAGGGCATTAAGGAGAGCATGTGATGTGATGAGGACTGGGTGTTATACACAACTAATGAATCAATGAACACTACATGAAAAACTAATGATGTACTATATGTTGGCTAATTCAATTTAAATTTAAAAATTGTCAACAAGAAAAATAACTTGAGATGATGACTGACATCTAATCTGAGCATAATTGTTAAAAGCCAGTAATTTAAACAAATATCAAAAAAAGCTTATGCTAAGTTAAACAAAATAATGGATATTCATTGAATAAGTCATTTCCAAGTAAGATAAACAATAAATACAAACCATAGGTTTAGGTCTATTTACTTTTGGCTTTTTTTTTTTTTTAACAGAGAGGTAGTTGGATCTTTTAAAATAACCATGTCCTGAGCCACAACAAAAAATTTACTATGGGGAAGAATATACTTCTAGAAATTATAAAACATACTTATAAATTGCTGATCTATTGCAGGATGTTAATATATGAAAGTTCACACTTGCCTGATTCCTATTTTTTACTGGAAAAGCAAAGATTACAAGTAGCTAAAATTTATAAAGCATATGTAAAAGTAAAACTATTAGAAATAAAGTGGGTGAAAGAAGAAGACTGTATATGAAAAATAGGTAAGGAAAATAGAGTGTGTTATTTGGATAAGAAAAGGTATTAATGACATGAGGGTGTTTTTTGGTAAAAAAAAAAAAAAGAAAGAAAGAAATTTATTTTGTCCTGCAGTAAAGTGACTGTTACAGATTAAGAAAGGAAGAAGATAGGGCAAAAGCTGAATGGATAGAGAAAACTGTAGAAGGTTTGTGGAAAGGAATCTTGAGAAATGACTTTTACGTGGTCAAGGTAAGATTGGAATGGATTTATTTAAGTTAAAAAATGAAGAATTTTAATATTAAAGATCTGCTGAGGCAGGATTAGAATTTGGTTTTCTCTTGGTCGAAAGGACTGGGTTTTTAAAACATTATGGATCTACTCTAATAAGAAATTATGCACAAAATTTCTTTATTTTGTGTATAATTTATTCTAATGTAATCTCCCTAGGAAACAAAGATTCTTGTGGCTTATAAAAATATTTCCATTGCTTCATGTTGTTTTTTTAATCAAGTCTTTAATTACTTAGAAAAATAACTGAGTCTTCTCTGTTAAGAGGTAAGGTTTTTTATCATGATGTAACTGTGCATTTGCCTTTGAGATCTTTCGTTACTTTGGTTGAATGGTTAACTAAGTCAACTGCCTAATTTTTGTGGTATGTGTATTTGAACTCTCACAGGTAACTACGGCTATTTTAAAGATTTTTTTTTAAGATTTTATTTATTTATTTGACAGACAGAGATCACAGAGAAGCAGGCAGAGAGAGGAGGAAGCAGGCTCCCCGCCGAGCAGAGAGCCCGATGCGGGGCTCGATCCCAGGACCCTGGGATCATGACCTGAGCTGAAGGCAAAGGCTTTAACCCACTGAGCCACCCAGGTGCCCCTTAACTACGGCTATTTTAAAGTCTTCTGCCGCTCAAAGACAGTTACTGTTTTACCCTTGAGTCTTCTCTGAAAACATGGGCAGTGAACTACAGACAAAAGTGATTCATCTTTAAATAGATTCATGGGAAAGATCCTGACAAGTAGTCTGAAGTGCAGGATCCTGCTAACTTTAAGATCATTAACAGTGAACTAGGCATACATTTCTGAAATTTTAATAGAAAACTGATTCAAAAAGCTGCTAACTCAAGATGAAGCAAAACAAAAAATAATTGCATAAGACTGAATGAACTAATGATGATTATAATTTTCATGAGTTCATTTAAAACAAAGCTAGTTTTTAAAAA
>ML097440.1:83685-124872 GCA_003697995.1 Taxidea taxus jeffersonii
TGTCTTCTTTGCAGAAATGTCTGTTCATGTCCTCTGCCCATTTCTTGATTGGATTATTTGTTCTTTGGGTGTTGAGTTTGCTAAGCTCTTTGTAGATTTTGGATACTAGCCCTTTATCTGATATGTCGTTTGCAAATATCTTCTCCCATTCTGTCAGTTGTCTTTTGGTTTTGTTGACTGTTTCCTTTGCTGTGCAAAAGCTTTTGATCTTGATGAAGTCCCAATAGTTCATTTTTTCCCTTGCTTCCCTTGCCTTTGGCGTTGTTCCTAGGAAGAAGTTGCTGCAGCTGAGGTCGAAGAGGTTGCTGCCTGTGCTCTCCTCAAGGATTTGGATGGATTCCTTTCTCACACTGAGGTCCTTCATCCATTTTGAGTCTATTTTCGTGTGTGGTGTTAGGAAATGGTCCAATTTCATTTTTCTGCATGTGGTTGTCCAATTTTCCCAACACCATTTGTTGAAGAGGCTGTCTTTTTTCCATTGGACATCCTTTCCTGCTTAAAACAAAGCTAGTTCTTTAATGTTTTGTTTTCCAGATTCACAGGACCTCCCCTTTCTCCTTTCTTTTAAGCTATCTATGGCTTATGGCAATTTGGTAAAGTGTATCTTTGCAAGAAAGGGTGAAACATTTATCTTATTCTCCTTACATGATTCCCCCAGAATTCATCAACTCTCTTATCAAATATTCTTATTTTTCATGATAATTTATGTGTTTGAATAAGTTTATTAAGATTCTGTTCTCTGTATAATAGGACATAACTGGAGAAATCCTTGGCTTGGCTTCCTAGCCTCAAGAGGTTCTTGAAAGTCCAATCTAAGATTCCTCCTCTCCTAAGAGAGGTTTGCCTCCCCCCGCTTTTTCTTTCTCTTTTCTCATTTCTTTTGTTTCTTAAATTCCACCTATGAGGGAAATCATGTGGTATTTGTCTTTCTCTGACTTATTTCCCTTAGCATTATACTCTCCAGCTCCATCCATGTTGTTGCAAATGGCAAGATTTCATTCTTTTACGGTAATTGTTTCTGAGGTTTTGTTTTTGGCCCATAG
Organism: Taxidea taxus jeffersonii; assembly: GCA_003697995.1. NCBI lineage: Eukaryota > Metazoa > Chordata > Mammalia > Carnivora > Mustelidae > Taxidea > Taxidea taxus. The sequence goes on from ML097440.1 coordinate 84,729, forward strand.
AAACTGGACTGGATCCTGAATTCTAGTTTCCTCCAATATGTGGCTATAACTCTGCAAGCTAACATTTCCAATTTTCTCCCACTCTTAGGACTTGGAATTGTTAGAGAACTAAAACTGCCCTCTTCCCAAAGCCATGGAAGCTAAAACTAGACAGCTTGGTATAGGCTTCAGAGAAATCACCACAGTGGCTCACATGTGGACCATCTTCAGGCCCGTGGCTATGTGGCCACCCAGAAAGATCACTAGAGACATTCAAGCTGCCAACTAAATGCCTCTCACTAAATTACCAGATTGCTTACATCATGCAAAGGCCTAATTGGGGCAGAAGCTCACCTACAGCACCACATCGGAAATGAAATACCTCCACGTTCATTCTGTCCTGAGTAATCATAAAGATACGGAATTGCTAGTCCATCACATTGCGCCTCTGTAGATAACCTTTGGATACACATTTGAGTTACTTAACTGGTTAAATCTTGGCTCTAGTGTGTTATATACTCAACGCCTGTCAGCAGCCACCCACATGCCAAATGGTATCCGTCAAGATAAGGCAACTGGGTGAAATAAACAATACCCCCTAAATGATAAAGATGGTGGGTACGTGGCCCTCTGGCATGACATCTTAACTAGATGAAAACACCAAATGTGTGATTTTTCAGCCTGACTACATCAACAGTGGTAACTGAGAATAATGCTATCCTGATTGGTGATACTGTCAGCCTGCTGAGAGAATAACCAGAAGGGAGGATTTGTTAAAATCAAAAACAAATGGGGAACAGCCTTGAGAATTCTCTGAGCAGACAAAACTAGTTTAGTCATACAAAGAAAGCTTAATTTAGCTTATTCTGCAAGATTAACTTGACCTGGGTCATTCCTTGCTTATACCTCTGGAAGTCATAAGCAAAACTTGAACTGTTTCTCAAGATTGATATGAGGAAACCACTGACCAATTCCCCATCATTTAAGAAAATTCTAATACTATAACCAATCACTATGAAGAATAAACATTGTCTTATTATATAAGGTGTTTATAACAGTATACCCATGGAGCCTCATTCCTTGTTTTGGTTCAAGTGCCCCAGGTATGCAAACTGTCTTTCTGATGTGTACACAGTAAACTTTTAGTAAGTACTACTTCAGTGGTTAATGGGTTTGACTTCTGTTATTTTTGAACTTTAACACATGAATGCAGTACAGTTCTAGGGATATAAGTTGTATATTAGACCCTCTTCCTTACCCAAAGATTACCTTGATGCCTCCATGTCTAACTCATGGGAAGGACAGGGTCCTTGTGCAGAGACTTAGACCCTCTCTTTATTCATGGCTTGTACACAACAGACAACAAGGCATTTAACCTGGGAGCCTACACAGCAGAACTCCACAGAAAAAGTAGAAAAAAAATTTAAAAACAAAAAACCTACTGTCTTATCTAAATGATTAATGAATGTAGCCCTTTAAAAAAAAATAAATGGGCTCCCTTCTTAAAATTTTAGAGGACTTCATTGTATTTATATAGCAATAAAATCATTTCCTATTTTGATTAAGGCAAATATTGTTACTGATTGATTACATCCATTTACCTGAATAATCAACTATTGCCAATACCAAATTCATTTTAATTTCCATAGGACATCATGCATAGAATTATAGAGGATGGGAATCACAATGAAAACACGCTTCACTCTTTCCTTCCCCCCTCACAGTATATTCTGCCTTAATGCTATTTGTGAGGGAAGAAGATGGTGTGTGAAATTGTTTTCTAGTGTCAAGTAAGCTTTAATAATATATACAGAATATATATGATAAATGGATGCCAGTTTTAATGGATGTGTTCTATAAATATTTTTAAGCATATTTACATTTTTGCAATATATTCTCCTAAATAAGTAAAATAATGCATATTGTAATGAAATGTTTTGTCAAAACTTCAAACAGTATACAGATATCAATATAAGTCACTCCAAAATCATGAGATTTAGATTTCATGTTCAGCTTCTCAGAGGGAAAAATATTCAAAATAGGAATGGGTAGATCCTATAATTTCTACCCAATGGCTATGTCTATATAGTTGTGAATTAAAGCCAAAAACAAAGTCTAGAATGGAAAATGGTTCCTAATCCTTATCTCTGCTTGTAACAAGTTGGAGTATTTAGATGATTTTGATGGGTTTTCCTCTTTTGGAAACCAGTCATTCAGAGTACCCAATGACTGATAATGAGGAGGTGCAGAGGAGAAAGGAAGAAGGAAAGAATTACTCTAAGACAATAAAATAATTCATAACTGCACCCTGCACCCCATTATCCTAGCACTGTAGCCAATGATCTCCCTTCTCCCTGCCACTATTGGCATCAGTGCTTAATTTTAACACATTTACTTCTTTGGGATGGAGTGGTGAGCAAGGAACACACTGAATCACTATGAGGAGTTAGGAGTTTTCCTAGGAAGGGCCCCAGAATCTCCCTTGTAGTGTAATGAATGCCGTGTGAGTTTATCTCACTTTGCAACACACACCGCAATAATTTAACATGCCACAAATATCTCAACCTCGTTTACTTTCCCCTTGGATATTTAGTTGCTTCTACCCGATCACAAAGATTTGGACAGGGTCCAAAGACAGTATTTAAAATCTTCACTATTCAACGTATATGAATGTATTTTAGCAAAACTATGGTTACCTATGAGGCAGAAATGAGCATGGAAGGAGAGAGTACTTTTAGTTTTCTATTCCTATCCTTCTGTATTTTTTTAATAATAAAATATTTTATATAAGAGAAAATAATAAAATCTTAACTATTCATAAATGTCTTCCATTTTAGGCTATTTCAAAGGGAAGCAAGGGCAATTCTGAACAACTCCTCAATTACAGGTTTGGTCAAACCAACAATAAATTTAAAGAAATGGCTTCATCTGAGTAAATGATCCTTCCAATGCTTGACCAACTGTGGTGTTCTTTAGATTACATCATTGATTGTCAGATCAAAAGTTATGGTAGGAGAAATCCTAGAACAGTTTTTCCTTTGGGTTTGCATTTACCTACAAATACAAAACCATGGTATATAGTTCCATACTTTTTATAGCTTTAGAACTTTGGCTTTTGTTTCCCTGTTGGATGAGGACCAGGTACATTGGTATGGCTCCATAAAGCCTAATACTGGAAATAATTCAAAACCTCAAAGTCAATGTCACCTTACTCATCTCACCTGCCTAATGACTTCCTCTTTTTTCGAACAACCCAAAAAATATGTATTCACATTACTGGGAAGAAGAAACTCTCCCTATATTTGCACAATAGGGTAATTTTTTGCCCTTGTAATTAATCAGCATGAGCCAAGTGTTTATAAGGTTTCTTCTGAAACTGTACTTTCAATTAACATTCACCATTTCTAAATTAATCATTGCTGACCTTAACATACAGGAGGTCTTTTTTTTTTAAGATTTTATTTATTTCCTTGACAGAGAGAGAGAGAGATCACAAGTAGGCAGAGAGGCAGGCAGAGAGAGGGAGAAGCAGACTCCCTGCTGAGCAGAGAGCCCGATGTGGGGCTTGATCCCAGGACCCTGGGATCATGACCCGAGCCGAAGGCAGAGGCTTCAACCCACTGAGCCACCCAGGCACCCCTAACATACAGGAGGTCTTAAAGACATGATTCAAATGGAAAAAAGATAATTCCATTTAAAGAAATCTACTAACTACCTGTGCTTCATAAGTCTTTGGTCACTGCTTTTTCTGTTGTCACTGCATAAAGAGTCCCAGAATGTAGAACACTGCTTCATCATATCTTTAGATAAAAGTCCTATAAATGACCTTGGACCTGATTCCCATGGCTCTCCAAGTTCAAAATAACAGTGACTCATTAGCATCAGACATTGCAAAATACATACTATTCCATATATCATGTAATCTGAAATTTCCTGTAAGAAACAGGGGTACATTAAATTTCAGAATATTCTTATTACATTTTTAAAAATAGAATTATTGTAATTATTAGAGGAACCCAAATATGGGTGGTTTATGTTGAAAAAAAAAATCAAAGTAAGATGCTCCCAATGGGAAGCATTTTCCAAGGATTCAGTGGAACTAATGTTCTCTTTAAGCAATCATAACTCTGGGGAAACTCAAAGTTGGCATCTAGTCAAATCACAGGACGATGAAGAAAAGCTTTTCTAACAGATAAAAAAGGAACAATGTCTATGATATGTGCAGCTATGGACTTAAAGCATCATCTATGAACTACTAGTGTGTGTGGTGAATAACTTTATCATCATCTTCAAAGACCTACTATTTGACATCTTCTTGCCCATGGTGTTAAGGGTAACACTTTTCTAGGAGTAACTTAGCACTCCGCCGTCAGACTCACGCACAGACTGCCTGTCAGTGTGAGCCAAGCGACTCACCTTGCAACGTTGATCTTGCATGTCTGACTCTGCTTTCCGAACATCCTTATTCTGTGAATTGTGCTTCTCTCCTCAACAGAAGAATCCTGATTATGTTCATTTTTTGTCTCCCTATGTCAATGTGAATTCTGTGCTCCCTGTATTTATTTTATGCTAACCTGATCCTAGAATTTCAAATTTTACTACTTGAGCTTGAGAGAACCAGCACTAAAATTCTAAAGTCCTTCCACACCATCTCCCCTCCCCTTTTTAAACTGACACCAAAAGCAATAAAAGCAAAAATTAATTTAAGTGGGACTAAACTAAAAGCTTCAGTACAGCAAAAGAAACCATCAACAAAATGAAAAGGCTACCTACTGAATGGGAGAAAATGTTTATAAATCATGTATCTGATAAAGGGCTAATATTCAAAACACACAAAGAACTCATTCAACTCAATAACAAAGAAACAATGTGAAGATCTGAGTGGACAGTTTCCCTGTCTGAAGAAGACATAGAGATGGCCAACAGGTATATGAAAAGATGTTCTAGGTCATTAATCGTCAGGGAAATGCATATCGAAACCACAATAAAATACCACCTCATACCTGTCAAAATGGCTACTATCAAAAAGGCTAGAAATAATAAGTGTCGATGAAGATATGGAGAAAAGGGAACCTTTGTGAAGTGTTGCTGGGAGTATAAATTGGCATAGACACCAGGGAAAACAGTGCGGAGGTTCCACAAAAAATTAAAAATAGATCTACTGTATGATCCTGCAATTCCAATTCTGCATTTTTATGCAAAGAAAATGAAAACACTAATTCAAAGAGATAGGTGCACCCTCATGTTCCCTGCAGCATTATTTGCAATAACAGATATGGAATCACTTCAGTGTCCATCAGTGGATGAATGGATAAAGAAATGAGGTCATACATAGAGAATGGATAACTATTCAGCCATAAAAAAGAATGAAATCTTGTCATTTGTGACAACATGGATGGACCTTGAGGGTGTTACACTAAGTAGAATAAGAAAATTTTTTGTAGAAAAATTTACACTAAGTAAAATAAGAAAGACACTGTATGATCTCTCCCATATGTGGAAGCTAAAACAAAGAAACAGAACACTAAGCTGGCAGATATAGAGGACAGGCTGATGATTGCCAGAGGTGGGAGGTAGGAGAAATGGATGAACTGTTTTCTGTTTCATTTTTTTTTTCCAGTTTAGGTAAATTGAATAAAAAGAATAAAAGGGACAAAAAAAAGCACATGCTCAATTAAAAACAAAACACCAGCACTAAAATTCTCAAGTCTGTCTAATCTTTTGTTTGTTTAAACAGGGGAAAAGTATACTCTGGAAAATGTGTCTTTCCAAGGTCATACAGCCAGTTAGAGACATAGTTAGCATTTCTTAAATTTCATATATTGGTGTCCCAGTTCTGTTTTTGGACCTTCTCCCTTTGTGAGTGAATTTTAATCGTCATCCGGATGACTCAATCCTGTTACAGTTATTTAAAGGAAAGACCGAAAGCTCTTCTCCATATCCTTCATCATTCTCACACACATACTCACTCCTATCAACATGCTGGAGACTTAAAAATCACAACCCCGAGAGGGGTAAATGGAGACAAATGAAATATGTGACAATATCGCAGCAATATTCATCTGAAGAACATCCATAGATCTGTTATTCAGACACTATCAGACGGATGGAAATTTCAGGGAGGGCCAGCTTTAGAGGGCCAGAGGGGTGAAGACAACATACACTGTAACCCACGGGGACTGCAACTTGGAGCCAGAGCACTCAGCCAGAGCTCCTAAAGGAGGTATTCGTGAACAGCTTAAAATACCCCCGAACTTCTCCACAAAAATACCACTGAAAACTTAGTCAAAAAAAATGCCACTATTTCTATAATGAATGAATACACTTCCTTGTCTAATATGTCCTGGTTTGGAAAACTTACTGCATTTTCCCCCTTTTCACCAAAGACGAGAAAACTGTAACTCATCTTCTTGCTGACTGAACAAACTGTGAAACATTTTATAGACAGTTTAGAGATAGGCCGTGAGTCACAGACTAGAACTCTAACTGCCAAGAAGGTATCTGCAGTTCCTAGAGTTCTCAAAACTCCTGTCCTAGCCCACCCACCACACCCCCCACCAATATCCCATGTTACTTCTGCACTGAAAAATCAGTATAGCTCTGTTAGATTAGCGGGTGTTTTTACAGTAATGACTCACTCCCCTTCCTACCTTACAGGAAAGGTCTATTTCTGTGCCCCACCGGTATCGGACTTGGCCATGTCACTTACTCGAGGAAACGCTGTGCTGACACAGCCCACTGCGTGCTGCCTCTCTGCCGTGCTTTTAGGACGAACTGCTTGTTTGGCTCTCTCCTCTGGGAGCTTTGAGAGCCCAACTCCAGCTGAATCCCATAGAAATCAATAGGTAATATAACCCACTGAAATTCTGCGGTCGTTAGTAGCACCAGCTGATGGATACAATAGCTATTACATATGTTGTATGTAAATCTTTGCTAGTAAGTCTTTGCTGGTTTTCCATTTGTCTATGTCTCGCCTTCCCAACCAGACTGAAGACATTGGTGCAATTTAATACATGTTTCTAACTTCTTTGGCACCCCCAAAAGGCATACCACTGTAACTGCTCAATACAGCCCAGCTTCAGGAGCCACGGTTTTCCTCGTACTGTGCAGCGGAGGAAGTCTTCACTGTACCACCGGTAGCTCGCAGCGACAAGTGCTGTATTTCAGTAGCAATCTCGGAATACGTTTTAAAAGCACAGACGCTAAGCAAGTCAACAGGATAATCAGCAGAAATGAACAAGTGGAGAATCCTTCCTGTGGGGGCTTGGCTGGCATTTTAAGACGCCTTTCCGTTCATGGTAGAGCAACCTTCGCACATACCCGAAAAGGCCATTTTTCTCAAGGCAAAATAGCTGATTTTAGTAGCACAAGGCCAGAAAAACCCTTTACCGAGAGAGCACAATTTTCCTGTCGGGTCTCTCTATGAACCTGGTATTTAGAACCACCCCAAGGAGAAGAACTGATATATTTACTATTGCTGTCCACAAAGGGCACGGATCAAGCTCGGTAGGCTGCAAGGTGACCTTTAGTTGTGCTCAGACCAGCCTTTCCCACACATTTGCAGTAAGCCACACACTCCTGGGATTTATTCTGTCCTCCCTGAGGTAGGAAGGTTGAGGATCTATGACAAAGCTGAAGGAAACTCAGGGCGTGAGGGGAAAAGGCGGACTGAGGGAGGGCTGCGGTAGGAAAGCATGCAGGTGAGCTCGACAGGTGGCGGCAGGTAGGGGACCCAAACACAGAGCACGGAGTCCGTCTAATGCTGCATGAGGTCCCCGCCTGAAACAGGGCTGTCCCACCACCTCCAGAATCTAAACTGCAGTTTCCATTTACGCTTAATTTTCAGTGCCTGGGCAAAACAAGTCAGGGAGAAACCACCTGCGATTACTCACTCGGACAAATAATCTCCTGGCCAGTTCCACCCCACCTGTAAGGCAATCATAGGTGGCAGTGTATTGCTGTCATTTATATCACACACACTGAGTGTTAGGAAAAACTGTCCAGGTAGTTTATTAAGGTGAGTTTTCTTTACTGAACGAAGAAATGGTTTGAACATTACCAAGAAAAGCCAATTCTACTATGGCCTGATAAGCATTTAAAGCAGTCAAGATCATTCAAATAAATGTATTAAGGGAGAAGGTAAGGAAATCTCAGCAACTCCCAAATTGGATCTATCAGTGGCAGCAGATGAGCACTCAGCCGGTCTATTGAAAAGATTTAATTACATCTCTTTCTTACCTTGAATGTCTGAATCCATTTGACAGACTGCTTAAAGCAATGGTTGTCTGAAGAAAAAACTCTTCCTGCGGCTGGTAAAGTGAGTCCCCCTAACAGTAAGATTTATTAATAGCAAATTAATGATTGTCAAATCTAGGGCTCACTAATGACAAAGCTCTGTTGGAATTTACGTGTGTGTGTGTGTGTGTGTGTGTGTGACATTTTTGGCTTTGAATGTCTGCCTGTTTTGTTCCTTGAAATCCTGACATGTAAAATTGTGGTATGTTATCATGGGGGCACTCCCAGTTAAGATCTCCACCACCTGCTTAAAGCAGGAAGGAAGACTGAAAACATAAATAACCTGCTTTGTTGGTGGTGCCATTCCGAACTTATCCAACACTAGCAAGATGTTTTTTTTTTTTTCCTTTGCAAAGGCAGAAACAAACCAGCACAGATTCTCCAGGGCTGCAAACAAAAATCAGAACAAACCTGAAGAAATTTAGGTGACTGAAAGGTAAAGTTTTATTTCGAAAAAGAAATTAAAACCTCAGGTATTCCACAGTATTTTAGTTATTGGCTTTTCAGAGTCATCTATCATGCTTGCCTGCAGGCACCATTAAAAGTAGGAATGTTTCAGGATCTTTTGCAGGCTACGGAAAATATGTGCCTGTTAACCGACTGCTGCAAAGTTCTTACGAGGTTGTCTGAGGACATGTGTACCTTTTCTAGAATCCTATTGTTCTTGAAACATGGGACTCTTTTCCTTGTCCTTCCTTCCAGGGGCGCTTGGAATCAGTTTGTTGAAAAGAGAGGCAGTCTCTTTTCCATTCAAGTTTGTTCACGCTCATCCTCTCTCTCTGCTTGCTGATGTGCCTACTTCTCTCTCCGTCAAATAAATAAATAAAGGGGGGCACCTGGGTGGCTCAGTGGTTTAAGCCTCTGCCTTCGGCTCAGGTCATGATCTCAGGGTCTTGGGATCGAGCCCCACATCGGGCTCTCTGCTCAGTGGGGAGCCTGCTTTCTCCTCTCTCTCTGCTTGCTGCTCTGCCTACTTCTGATTTCTCTGTCAAATAAATTAATTAATTAAAAAAGTTTGTTCAAGCTCAGGAATGAGGGGGAAGTCTGAAGAATGTCTGTGGCTAGGCTGGAAATCAATGGAAAACGTGTTAGGGTTTTACAACAAATCAAGTAGCACAGATTTGCCTTGTGTTTGGGAGTTAATCTACAGTCTCTAAAAATGCTCCACAAGCCAGTTAAAGCAAATGAAGGAAAAGACTCCGCTGGAACCCCCCGGAGAGAACATAGCACTATGTCATACAGCTCTCGCAAATAAGTGGGAGAGATCGTCTTAAACCGTGTGTTGAAAACACATGCCAATTGCTCTGATGATTGCCATTAACAACTTCAGAATTAGCTTACAGATGGTAATATCCATAGAGCAGTGACTTTTATGTGGGGAACCCAGGGAAGAAAACGTTTTTAATTCCTTTTTCCTTTTGCAGCTGAACACAAGTGAACTGGGAGCCTCCGTACCATATAGAAAATACAACTATATCATTGAAATGTTGGGTGTTAATAATTCAGAGAAAGTGATAAACAGTCAAGGGTTTGAGAGAGGCTGGAAATAAACTTTGAAAGTATAAAAGCTGAAAGCTCGAGTTTTGAAAATTTCCTTAGTGAGTTAAAAATTCACAGAAATCCGTAGTTTCAAATCACCATTCTGCTGTCCAAATTCTAATGCCTCCATTTTCCTGCCTAATTCCAATGGTCCTGGAAATAAATGGTCCTGGAAATAAAATGATCCTAGAAATAAAACTGGAATAGGATCCAAATATTAGAAATTAAGATAGAAAAATAATGTAGTTGCTCATTTTGAAGCTGAGGCAATAAATAATCCCTTAAAATACTAGTCCCCTGTTTTTATATTTACCCTAAAATCCTAACAGTGAGGACTGCTGTATTTCTTCCCATTCTTGTAAGTGGTACAGTGTTTTATAGCACGGTATGATTCTGCCCAGAAGTGATGGAGAAGGGAAGGTTCACAAAAAAGACTAAGATGGTCAGAAAGAAATGCTCTGTTACCTTTAAATAGTGGAAGAGAGGTAAGGTAGATAATTCCAACTACAGAGTGATCCCCAAGTCATTTTTACTTGGCTTTGAAGTATACTGCTGGCTGTTAAGTTTTATATTTCCTTTTTAGCAGAGCTTTTTTTGGGCCAATATTAACATGGGGCTACTCAATTGTGTGCAGGTTGGGAAACTTAAGGGTATCATTAGAGAGAGCCAAACAGCTCAGAAGGCAGGGAAAGGATGGACAAGAATTAAATATCTGCTGTTATTGTCCCCAGTGGCAGATAATCCATGCAAAAATATTTAAAAGTCAACTCTTTTATGCTCCATGCCCCAGGATAATTCATTATGCAAGTACCTCCCCCCATCCCCTAACTATGAAAGAATGTGGCTTTCTGTGACTTAGAAAACTAGTTCTAGAAAGATCATCATCATCATAATGGTTAGGAAGCAGACACACAGAACACATGATGGGTCACATCTTATCTCAGAAAAATCCAGGGCTTTAGACAATAGTGCATGAAATTCAGGTACCTTAAACTTAATCTTAAGTCATTTCCTTGGAGAAGGTCCTTCCTTGACTCCTGGGAAAAGCGATAAGCCCATTTCACCTGTCTTCTCAAATAATGGCATGTCTAGAATTACATTTAAGTTAATTTTATTCCTCTTTAGTTCCTGAGCACATGACGCTGACATCACTCAGGAAGGCTCCATTTTCAAAATCTCTAAAACTGGAATTACCTCTGATTAGAGACTTCTCTTTCTTTACCTCTTTCACTTTTTTATTTGTTTTGTTTTACTTTGGTTCTCTTCAAATATCTCTTCCCACTTCAGCCAGACTGCCTGGCAGTGAGTATGTCCTTGACCAGAGATTCTCAGCTCTTTCCCAAAACCAGTGCGATGAAGTACAAACTCAACATGGCAAGCGAGGCTTTCCACTGATGGGGCCCCACCAATCTCTCTATTCTCATCTTTGGCCTCCTCCTGCTAAAAAGCCTTGTTTCCTTACTGCTTTTCCAGTAGAGACTGACTTCTCAACCTTGGCCCCCGAGATCCTCCCTATCAGTGCTAGAATTGTACCAACCTACAATGGGAAGTTCAGAAAATAGTAGCTTTGAACTTGGGGATCAAAGACAGGGAGGAGACCACAGGAGGACTCAGGGGAACTCAACAGTAAGAAGGGAAAGGTGGACTGCGGGGCCAGAACCGGCTGGGATGGACAGTGCAAATGTTTTCACACATGTATCTAATGCATACTTTGTGATAGAGACATGTTTATACTGAGCAAGCAAAGGGAGGCTGGGAAAGATTAATTAAGTTCCCCAGAGCTAAAAAGTTTCTAAGTCTAAGGCAAGTTTCAACTCCAGGCCTTGTTTATTCTGAATGCACACAGCTGCCTTCTGGTATTTATTTCTACATTAAATGTTTCTTTCATCATGATCCCACTTATATTTCCCAGTCTAGACAAAATTCACAAAGACTGGGGCGCCTGGGTGGCTCAGTGGGGGATCGAGCCCCGCCATCGGGCTCTCTGCTCAGCAGGGAGCCTGCTTCCTCTTCTCTCTCTGCCTGCCTCTCTGCCTACTTGTGATCTGTCAAATAAATTTTAAAAATCTTTAAAAAAAATTCACAAAGACTTATTTGAAATGCCTCAAAATACATGGTCACTTATTATTTGGAGAACTATCTGCAAAGATGGAAATATCCTTTATCTTTGGTGTCCAGTATGGGACTCTCGGTTTCAACTCAGGACTTGATCTCAGGGTCATGCGATTGAGCCCCACATCACGCTCTGGAGAGTCCCTTTCCCTCTCCCTCCGTCCCTCCCCCAGGCTTATGCACACACACTCTCTCTCAAAATAAAATCTTTAAAACTTCTTTAAGTTTTATTACATTAACTAGCCATATGTGGCCACTGGATCTGTAAGTCCAGCTCTTGGCTATGCAAAAATGGCCAATCAGCAATGGCATCACCTGGGAGCTTCTTAAATATGTTAAATCACAGGCCCTGCCTCACACTGGTAAATCAGAATGTCCAACAAGCCCTCCATGTCATTTACCTGCACATCAAAGTATGATGAACGTTGCGCCAGTGTTTATTAGCAATCATTATGGATTTTTTTAAGAAATCAAATGCGGCACCGAGTTTTGTAATACACGCCCCTCGAAGGCAGGAGACACCCTATTCAGTGCGCTAAGTAACTGTGTGTTGAATTGAACAGTGCATGTCTACTCACTCTGCCAGGTGTTCCTTCCATCCGGGCCTTCCTGCTTGCTGGGGAAATGAGGATACTTTTGGTTACCCTTTCCCCAGGGTGGCCAGGCCCTCGGAGCCCTTCAGGTCATTTGCCCATTGGCACACTTGGTTATAGGCTCCTCTAAACTATCAGACGGTCTCTGAGCTAGGAAAAAGAGGGTCTTTTCAGCCACCATATGATCCTTGCTCTGTAGACCCCATGGGATCTGTTGCCCAAATACCATCTGTCCTTTCAAGGTTCTGGCTGTCTTCTAGTCTCCATCCTGTCTCAGTACCAGCTGTAGGCTCTCATACGGGACTCCGCCTACATGCTCGCAAAATGAACTTGGGGCTCTTTGTGTGCACTGTTCTGATTATGGCCCGAGACATTGTCGGTCCCTTTTGGCCAACATCAATGCCCCACACTGGTGCCCTTCGAGCCCTTCTGGGTGACTTCCAGGCACCAGCTTGCCATAGCCCTTGGGTTCCATGTTCCTTCAGGCAGCTAGCCTTTTGTCTTGTTGGACAACCGAGTGAAATCTCAGGCACCTTCCCTCATGGCACTGGTGCCTCACGAATCCTTCAGTGACTAACTGCTCTCCCCTGGGATCGTCTTGGCTACAAGCCTGCCCACATGCTAGGGAAGTGGGTTCCTTTCACTCACCACATTATTGGCCTGGTCCATCTGCAGAAGCTGTCCAGGCACCAGTCGGAACACGTGCTATGGTTCTGATCATTCTTCTGGCCACTGGCTTTCCCTTTGCAGTGGAATGGAGAGGACTTGATATCATCTTCCATGTACGGCACGTACGGTGCTATTGCCTATCTGGTCACTACCCTGCTCACATTTCTGGGGTTCTCTGGTCCTTAAACCCCCTGCAGGGAAAAGGGATGAACTTTAAGCGACCTTTACTATACCACCCTGATTCTCTGAGAGCCCATCTGGTCCCTGGCTTGCCCAAGCCTAGGGATTTCTGAGATCTGGGCTACAAGCCTACCTTTGGTTACATCCTTTACTTGTTACAGTGCCCTGGGGCAAGCATCTGGGCACTAACCCACCCCCAAGTGCTATCATTCCTTATGTCCTTTAGGCCATCAGCTTTCCCCACTGCTGGGGAATTGAGATCGTTCTGTGCTGCCTTATGTACAGTGCAGTGATGATGCTCTGTGTGCCCTCCTGATCGTTAGATTGTGCTCCCTGTGCTTTTTAGTATTTTTTGGACCCCAAACCTGTCCCTGTGCTAAAGAAGTGTGGCTCCTTTTGCTCACTGTCTTATCCTCATCCAGGTCACTTAGAGAACCTTCTGGACACCAGCCTGAAGAAATGCTATGGTTCTGGTTTTTTCTCCAACCGTCAGGCTGCAGAAGGGAGAGCACTTTAGGTCACCTTCCCGGTAGAGAAATGATAGCTGGGACCCATGCAGTCACTAGCCTGCTTACATCCGGGCATTCCGGGGCTCCTCTGTAACAAAGCCTGCTTTCATGCTGGGAAACCATGTCTTCTTTCATTCACTGGAGTTTTCTCAAGGCAGTGCACTGTTTATACCTTCCAGGTTCCGGGTGGTGCTCAAGTCATCACCTCCCCCCTTAATGTGAAAACCAAAAAGCTTTTATCTGCCTTCCCTTCAACACAATGATGCCTCGTGGGGCTACTCGCCACCAGACTATCTACATGGTGGGGTTGTGGGGATACTTTAGGCCACATGCCTGCTGGTGTTCTAGGTTAACATGGCTCTTCTTGCCCACCGGAGAACCTGAAGAATGATGTCCCGTGCAGACTCCCTGTGCTAGCCTGCCCTACCACTGGGATTCCCACGTACTTCAGGCTGTCAACCTTCCACTTTGCCAAAGAATCAGGGACACTTTCAGCCACCTTCCCTGCAAGGCACTGATGCTTCGTGAGGCTGGAGGGAGGAGAAACATCCACACACCAGCCTATCCACCACCTGAGGTTTCAAAGCTCCCTATACCTGCAGGCTTCCCCATGTGCTTAGAAAACCTGACTCTTATTGGCTGCCACCCTGCACTCATGTTTGTGCCTCCACAGACCCTCTCCCTGCAGAGCTGCTAGGGTTTCTTTAGTTCTTACACTTGCCAGCTCTCTCCTTTGCTGGAGAAATGGGTGAAATTTTGGCCACCCGTCCTGCTGCTTGCTGATGCTTGGTAGAGTAGGGGTGAGGGGCATCAAGTTACTAGCCTGCTCTTCTCCTGGAATTCCTTGGGCCACAGGCCTGCCCACCAGCTGGGGAACTGAGGTTCCTTTCACCTAGAGTCTTATCCTTGCCTCAGTCCCCCTGCAGGGCCTTCTGGCCACCAGTCTCCCCTATACCGTTTCTAAATGTCCTTCTAGCCATTAGCTTGTCCCCTAATTGGTGACATAAGATCACTTCGGCTGCCTTCCCTGCAGACACAAATGTCCTGAGTGCCCATGTGGGCCTGCCTGCCCTCTGGCTTTTCTGAGATATTTTGGGTTGCAAGCCTGGTGGTATGATACACAGTGTAGTTCATTCTGCCTAGAGTTTTTTCCTTCCCTTGTACCTTTGGGAAAAACTTCCTTGCACCAGTTTGTAGACATACTGTGGTTCTGGTGGTTCTGGGGTTCACCCTGCTGAAGAATCTAGAACACTTTAGGTCATCTTTCCTCCATAGCACTGATATCATGGGGACCCATCTGGTCAGTAGCCTGCCTGTTCCTTGGGATTCCAGGGATCCTTAGGGACACAAAGACTGCCTGCCTTCTGTGGAATGGGGGCTCCTGTTTACATCATTTCTTCCAGATGGTGCCCTAGAGGGACCCTCAGAACACCTGTCTGCCTGCATGCGAGGTTCTGGTGGTCCTCCAGCCACCAGCCTTCCTGCTTCCTGGGAAACCAAAGGTACTTTGGGTCACCTTCCTTTAGATACCGTGTTGTTTCAGTGACCCTCCAATTTTCTCACCTGCTCTGCACCATCTGCTATGGTTCCTATGTTCCTTCTGGCCAGCAGGCTTTCACATATTACAGGATCCCATTTATGGTAAAGCCCATAATAAGCAAATCTGTAGAAGCAGAAAGTGGAATAGTGATTGCTAAGGGATGAGAGAAGGGAGTAATTTGAAGATATAGAGTTAAGAGGTGATGGAAGTATTCTGGAATGAGACCTCAGTGATGGTTGCCAACAAATTTGGTAATGTGGCTTTTTATTTTCATAAAACAAAAGCTCAGAAATTCTTTGCCTTAAATAGCTTCCTATATGATTTTAGTAGCATATAGTGCTAAGTGAAGAAAGTTAGAGAAAGACAAATACTAAAGGATTCCACTCCTATGTGGAATTTAAGAAACAAAGAAAAATCAAGAAACAGACTCTTTTTTTTTTATTTGTCAGATAGAGAGAGAGCGCAGGAGCGAGCACAGGCAGAGGCAGAGAGAGAAGCAGGCTCCCTGTCGAGCAAGGAGCCCGATGTGGGACTCGATCCCAGGACGCTGGGATCATGACCTGAGCCGAAGGCAGCCGCTTAACCAACTGAGCCACCCAGGCGTCCTAAGAAACAGACTCCTAACTAGAGAACAAACTGACAGTTACCAGAGGGGAGGTGGAGGGATGGGTGAGACAGGTGACAGGGATGAAGGAGGGCGCTAGTCCTGATGAGCACCAGGTGATGTACGCAAGTGCTGAATCACTCTGCTAATATTACACTGTATGTTAACTAACTGGAATTTAAATAAAAACTTAAAAAAATAGCATCCTACATGATTAATGGAGATGTTCCATAGACTAATGCCTAAGAATGAGTGAAAACCCAGAGATCTTCCAATAATTCCTTCAAATTTGTTTTCTAAGAATAAAAGTTGCTACTTATCAAGGGCAAACAAGTCACTTTTTCAAAGACGTGAGTGAAACATAATGCTTCTCAAGTTCATCCTGAAATTCCTTTTTAAGAGGATTTGATAGGATTGGACTCCACCCGGTGTCAGTGATCTCCACGCAACAGTGGGCAGTAGCGTCCACTGGTGTGCACCCCGTGACCACCCGGTAAAGCAATATTGGCTGAGCACTCCTTGTAGAACTAAAATCAGTCCCACTGTCGTCTCTTGCCTGATGAGAAACTAAATGAAGCACTAATGAAATAGAGCAGAAGAAAGCCAAAAGAAAAACAGGGTTCACAAATACCTTTGCAAATCCTCTTCTACAACCCGGGGCTTGGCCTGTGAGCAACAGCTCTTCCAAAAGTGCTCATTCAGAGAGATTACTTCAAAGTCACAGCGGTAATCAGATAATGAGATCATGCCACTGAAGTTTCCATGGTTTATGTCAACAAAGGAGATGTTATCCCTGTAACTTCAATTGCCAAAGAAACCACATTTGGGTTTATAATGTTTATAATATAAATTATTAAACCATATTTGGGTTTATAATATAAAGAAAATGCCTTTTTATATTATGTATTATATGTATATGAAAAATGCCTGAATTATCAGTATAAAAAATGGATGCAACTAATATACTTCATTAAAGTTATACCAAAGAATATTTTTCCTTATTTTGTTTCAAAGGACAAAAAAATTGTCCTCCAGTTGCTTCACTTGCTGCCATACTGTATCTCACATCCCAATTTTTTCATCTTTAGTACCTACATATCATGGCCCAGTTTTTCTCTTAATTTATTCAGCTTACTTATAAAATGCTTAATGTGGCCTCAGCTCTGGGGATGTGAAGACAAAGACAAAACAAAAGAAAACAAAACAACACAACAAAAAAACACAACTCCTGTTTCCAATAAACTGCCACAGAATAATAGAAAGCATGGAAGATGGTGGTAAATTAAGAGGATGGTTTTATTTTTCACTTTTAGAGAAATTTCTCAATAGAGTTGTTTTTTCTGAACCTTGGTTTTGAGATGTTAGTTTAAAAATGCATAAAGTTTCAGCAATTTCTTGCCACTGCTTCCCACTCTAATCATACTGTATAGACAGGTCCACATGGGGACTGTGGAGATTGCAGAGAGGAGTCTGTGGATTTAATGGTTTGATTTTTTTAGCTGTAGGGGCAGCAAAGGGGATGGGCAGAAACCTGTTTCCAATGACTTTACCTAATTTCCCATTTTAAAGCTGGACCTTGTATTTGCCAGCCACAGTTAAGCTAATCACTGCAAATTTAAGGAACGTAATCTCTTACACCTATGCATAAGAAAAATGCTACCAAAAAATCTCCCACAAAATAAGGCCATCACCCATTTTTTTTTCTTATGGATTTTTCTCCTTCAGACTAGCTGTGGAGTAACAGGAGGTTCTCTGCTTCTTTACAGAAAATACCTAAAACCAATGATGCACATTACTTACACCTTAAAAAAGATACAAACATAGGGACTATAACAATGTAATACAAAAATAGCCCACTACAGTAAAGCAGGGCTTATCTCAGAAATACAGAAGTGATAAAACACAAGGACATGCATTAATATAATTATGTTGATAATACCATGGTTGCAGAAGAGCATTTGCTAAGATTTTTCCATATATATATATAATAGTCCTTATCATAAACCTTAAATATATATATTTAATAGTCCTTATCATAAACCTGTCATCATTATAGTTAATAACATATCTCTAGAGGAAGTCCACATAAACTCAGGGACAACAATAAGAAACATGGTTTCACTGTTCTGATAAGGTAGCATTTTGGAAATTTTTATTAATGTAGTTTAAGTCGTGTAAAAGACATAGGAGTAAAAGAAAATAATCTGCAAAACTATTTTGAGAGTATTTGATTATACTACTAGAAATCCAAGGCTTTGAGATAAAATAACAATCTCTAGTCTTAATGAACGCTTAATCAAGATAACAATATTTGATAAATACCCAGAAATCAACAATACTCTGTAACATCCTAATAGGGAAGTAAAAGATAATTTTACAAGGATCTATTCAATAGAAATATACTGCCTTTATGTGGTATATAAACAATGAATTTTGGAACACTGAAAAAAAATAAAGAAAAGAAATGCCAAAAAAACAAATAAAAGGAATAAACTTAAGAGAGAATGGGTAGAAAATGAATAAGTAAAACAGCGAAATTTTATCAGGGCATTGAAAAGAGGACTTAAATAAATGAAAAATTGTGACATATTGCCAGACAGAAAAATTATTTTCTGTCCAAGTTAGGTTTTAGATGACCTGGAATTAAATTCTTAATCTCAAATGGTATTTTTATAGAAAGTGAAAATTTTATTCTAGTGTTCAATGTTCAGAAATATGGAGCTTCAGAAAGGGATACAGAGCTCCAGAAATGGTAACTACATGGGTAAAAATAGAAGGTCTAAAAATTGAAGTCACAATTTAAATTTTTATGTAAATCTTTTTAAAAGATAGTTAACTGTTTTTCATAGAATTGCCATGTAACCCAGAAATTCCATTCCTGGGTATATGCCCCAAAGAACTGAAAGCAGGAACTCAACGGAAATTTGTACACTGATATTCACAGCAGCATTATTCTTAGTAGGGAAAAGATAGAAACAACCCAAACATCCATTGTCAGGTGAATGGATAAATAACATATGGCATATACATACAATGGAATATTATTCAGCTTTAAAAAGGAAGAAATTCTGATATGTGCTCCAACCTGGACAAACCTTGCAAATAGTATGTTACATAAGTTAAGGTAGACAAAAAAGGACAAATACTGTATGACTGCAGTTATATGAGGAATCTAGAATAGTCAAATTCATAGACACAGAAAGTAGAATAGCAGTCACCAGGGGCTGGGGAGTAAGGGAAGGGGAAGTTGTTGTTTAATGGGTACAGGGTTTGAGCTTGGGATGATGAAAAAAAATCTGGAGATAAGATAGTGATGATTATTCACAACAATGTGAATGTATTTAATGCTGCTGGATTGTACACTTAAAAATGGTTAAGATGGCAAATTTGATGTTATGTATTTTGCTACAATAAAAAGCTAATTAACTGTTTCATAAATAATAAAAAAATGTATTATGGGGGCACCTGGGTGGCTCAGATGGTTGAGTGTCTGCCTTTGGCTCAGGTCATGATCTCCAGGTTCTAGGATCGAGCCCCATGTCAGGCTCCCAGCTCGGTGGGGAGTCTGCTTCTCCCTCTCCCTCTACCTCTCCACCTGCCTGTGCTCTGTCTCTCTCTCCCTCTCAAATGAATAAATAAAATCTTTAAAAAATGTGTTATGGAAATGCACACACACACTGACATGGCAGGGAGAAATATACATATACCATGGTAAGGTTTTTAAACTGTATGTGAGATTGTGTAAAGTTATAGGTAAGTGGTATACGGTTTTAAAGTAGAAAGAGATCTATTAAAGACCTGTACTATAAACCCTAAATCACTAAAATAAGAAATCACTAAGAAAACAGAATTATAACATTAAGAGTCTCTTTTGATTTGTCTCCCTCCCGATCCCATCTTGTTTCATTTTTTCTTTTCCTACCACCTTAACCCCCACCCCCGTTGCATCTCCACTTCCTCATATCAGGGAGATCATGTGATAGTTGTCTTTCTCCAGTTGACTTATTTCGCTAAGCATAATGTCATAAAACAAACTGAGGGGGGTGGGGGGGAAGAGGGGTTGGGAGAGGGTGGTGGGGTTACATTATATGTTTAAATAAAAAAAGCTTAAATAAACGAATGACAAGCCAAAAAAAAAAGGGCAAACCATATGTAAAATTTATGAATGTTATTAACATAAAATCATCTGAATAGTAAAAAAAAAAACAAAAAAAACAGAATTATAAACTAATAATCTAACAAAGGAGTTAAAGCAGAATAAAAAATATTTAATCCAAAAGAAAGCAGAAAAAGAGGAAAAAGAGAACAAAGAATAGTTTGGACAAATAGAAAACAGAGAGCAAGACAACAGACTTCAACTAACCCACATTAATAATTATATTAAATATGAAATGTTCTAATTGTTCCAGTTAAAGGTCAGAGATTGTTAGAGTAGATAAAAATTCAAAAGTTTTAAGAATATACTGTAAATATAAAGATACAAATAGATCAACGCTAAAAGCATGGAAAAGTATTCCATGTTAATACTATACTATCCCAAACAAAGTAACTTGAGCGGCTGTATTAAAATAAAACATTTCAGAGGAAAGAATATTCCCAAGGATAAAGAAGATTATTTCATAATGACAACAGAGTCAATTCATCAGTGGAACATCGTTATTCTATACTTTTATACAAAGATAACAAATAAGGACATGAAGATATGCTCAACATTGATAGTGATCAGGGAAATATAAATTAAAATCACGATGAGATACCATTACACATACGCTAGGAACCACTTAAAGACTGATCATACCACGTGTTGGTGAGGATGTGGAAGAACTCTCATACATGGCTCGTGGGAATATGACATGAGGAAAGAGACTTGGCAACAGTTTGACAGTTTCTTTAAAAATGAAACACACACCGATGGTATGATCTAGCCCTTCCACTTTTAGATGTGTACCTGAGAGAAATGAAGGCATATGTCTATACAAAGACTTATACATGAATGTTCATAACAGCATTATAGGATTACTTCTAATAGTTAAAAACATGAAATCAACCAAATGTTCATTGACAGAAGGATGGATAAACAACCTGGGGTGTATCTATCCAATGGAATGCTAGTCAGCAACTAAAATGAATGAACTATTGATACACAATACAACATAGATGAATTCCAAAATACTTATGCTTAGTGAAACAAGCCAGACCAAAAGGATACACTCTGTATAATTCCATTTATACAGAAATATAAAAACAATTCAGGCTAATCTATAGTGGTTAGTAGTCATCTGGGGATGGGAGTAAGGCACTGTGAAGGGCAAGAGTGAGAGAGTATGAAAGAGCACAAGAAAACTTTTGGAGGTGGATGGGTATATTCATTATTTTGATTATGGTAGTGACAAACTTTAAGTATGTGCCACTTATTGTATGTCAACTATAAACCTCAATATAGCTATTAAAATATATAGAACATATTGTATATAAATTTATATATAAATAAAAAGTCATTTTATGTCTTTAAGAAAGGAAAAGCAAAGATAATGCATAAAACTGAGATAATTCTTTAGCGAAGGGGACAACAATAAAAAGAACATATATACCACACTAAATATGGATGAAAGTTTTATATAAATAAGCTTCTAATATAAAGGAACAGAATTGAATTGTATTGGTCTTTTACCAAAATCTATGCAGAGGATGCTGATTTTCTAAGCATAGGAGAAAAAGAAATAGTCATAAAGAAAAAGATGGACAGATAATTCTGTATATTCTTTTTAAAAAAATATTTTATTTATTTATTTGAGAGACAGTGAGAGAGAGCATGAGCGAGGAGAAGGTCAGAGGGAGAAGCAGACTCCCCGTGAAGCTGGGAGCCTGATGCGGGACTCAATCCCAGGACTCCGGGATCATGACCCGAGCTGAAGGCAGTCGCTTAACCAACTGAGCCACCCAGGCGCCCAATTCTGTATATTCTATAGAAAATAAAATAAAAAGCCATCTGGGAAAAAGATTTGTTGCAAAATGCCTGAAGGTGAACATCTCTAATCTATAGAGGGCTGAAAAGCGTAGGTCAATTCTAAGATCAACAAATACCAGGAAAAAGATGTGAATAGACAATTCACAAAAGAGAAAACTCAATAAGTAAATGTTCAATAGAAAGTGATAACATTTTTCACCCACCTAATTAGTAAAGCCTTGAAAATGAATGCTGCTAAGTATGTGTTAAATCCGATACCCTTCTATATTACTCTGCTTTTGAATACTAGTATAAACTTTATATAGTTTTTAAGAACTCCAAAACTAGTCAAATCCTTTGGTATAGTAATTTTCCTTCTGGGATTTTACCCTCAAGGAAATAATCCAAATTCTGGAAGACTCTTACCCATTAAGATATTTTTCAAATAACAATGTAAATTCAAAACTCCAAATAGCTAAAACAGGAGACTTGTTAATTAAATCAGGGTAATACTGCTCAATGGACTATTTTATAGGCATTAAACAAAACACAGACACTATGTAGCAAAATGGAAAAAGCATATAATATAATGCTAGGTTCAAAGCCACGATATTAAATTTTATGCACTCCATGGTTAAAATAACATAAATATTTTGATGTACCAAATACAAGAGGTAAGTATAAAAGTAATAGCAGTAGATGGGTCAGTGATTAATTTTCCTATTTTTAACTGTAATGTTCTCATTCTATTATTATATCTAAAAACTGAAAACAATTCATGATGAACTATTTTACAGTAAGTGAGATATAAATACCAAGAATCTTTGAAAACATTTATGGGCAAGCAATCACATAAACATGAGAGCTTTTAGTATGTAAGGTGAGCATTTTGGGGTTAATTTTCTGGGACTCATTTTCCTTCTGTGTAAACTGATCTCCAAACCTCAGATTTTATGATTCTCAGGGCTTCATCAATACTAATTAAGTTAAGCCGGGTTTCCACTGATTTTCTTTGTCTATTTGTAAACTACAAAATGCTAAACCAATTAGTTTAGACAAACTAATCCAACTGATCAATTCAATGACAGAAGTCAAAGTGCTAATTATGCATTATATTGTTTCAAAGAAAGCGAAATGGATCCTTTTCTTAAAAAAAGAGATTCTTTCATAGTCTGGTTAAACTGTGAGGCAAGGTACATGGAGTGATAAAGATCTGGCTGTTCCTAAAAGGTTAAAAATGTACTCCAGAGTCCTCAGAGCCATACTCACTGCAAATCACACTGATTATTAATCCTACTATAAATCTGGATGGCTCAGTTGCAAAGAATTACTCAGTTTTTGCTCAGAGTGGCTTTCTTTGATCATCTTTTCCCAAATAGCCAACCCCCTACTATAATTGTATTTTATTTTTTCATAGTACCTATTACCACCTGAAATTATTTTATCAATTTGTTCACTCTTTCATTCACCTTTACTCAAAGGTATCACCTGTCTTATTGGCTGAAATGGGTCTAACACACTGCATGGTACATAGAAAGTGTTCAATTAATAATTGTTGAATAAATAAGTAAATGTATTTGACACCAGTAATGATAAGAACTAGCCATAAGAGAGCTGAAAGCTATCATCCAGGACAAGACGAAGGTTAGGGAAGATTTACTTAAGACCAGAGCTGGGACCAAAGAGGGAAGACCAGTGAAATGAAATACTCCCAGTCCTCATTATGGAGGATGGTTGGTACCTGGGTATTCAACAAGATGGTCTTGGGCATACAAGGAAATCTATACTACTCTGAGATTAAGTATTAGAATGAAGAGGTAAGGCAATGTGTCATCTTAATTCTTGGGCTCGTTTTGGGTGCTCCCAGGAATCACCAAAACTTAGAGGTAAGTTTTGGCATCTCCCTTCCAACTTAGTAATAAAAGAAAGTCTCAGACCCAATCCTGCTATACACAGAGACATTTATTAACAAGCAGGCAAGAAGAGCCACATAACACCAAACTAAAGAAATCCTAGAAGTCTTTCCTTTCTGGTGTTTCCATATCTACCTTGAATAAATTGTTTACTTGAGAAAAATACAATATTATTATAGTGGTATGACTGACACACATCTACTTTAAAGCGGTGATAGGAATATTCCAGAATACCAACTGGGTTCCAGGATTAGGGTTAAACATGTGCCACAATTAGTGGTACAGGAAAAGGGCTTGTTGGATTTGTATTCTTTATTTACTGAAAGATGGATAATGTCTTTAAAGCATTTTAGCCAATAAGTACATCTTGAATACCAGCAAGTGCACCTATGACAGCCTATCTCCAGTATCTTGGCCTAATTAGCGAGCTATAAAATTCACCAACAAAGGCCTATTTCTATTATTAATTATGCTAATTAGAAAATCTTCTAGGTTGATGGGAGATAAGGATAGCTAAGACATTTGCAGCAGCCATTCCTGGAACGACCTTTCTTATGGTTACCTCATCATTCCTGGGAAAAGGAATTCTGAAGAGGATAACTGATTGCTCTTAAGGGTAGAATAAAACTGACGCATTTGTATCACGTAGGCTATGTTGAGGCATTTTACAGAAAAAATTACAGATATCATAAGTGGTATCTCTGTTCATAATCAAGAGGGCCTCAGCCAGGGAGCTAGAGCTATAATGAGGAGGTATACTGGAGAAAATATTGAAAGATCTATGGCCCAGAACTAAGCAGGAATTCAAGGAGGCAAGAATCTCATGTCAGGGCAGAAAGCTAAGCCAGGTAACTGTAACAATCCATAAAGGAAGCACAAATATGAGTGGGTTTTACCTAGAAAAAAAGGGCAGATGTAAGACATTAAATCAGAAGCAACATGGATAAGCAGGACTTATCTCTTAGGCCACAAAATCTTCACTATGATCTTGGTACTTGAGAGCATGAGGAGTCCTGAAGTCAGAAATTGTGTGAAATCATGATTTAATTATAAGCCCCACTGCCTTATGGGAGAAATGAAGATGAATGATAAGGGCCAAAGTTCCTTGAGCTGGTATATATGTAAACAGGAATATACTCTTATCTGCAGTCTGGGTTACCGATAGCATTTCATTGTAATTCTTTTTCTCTGTAATCCTATATATTATATCTTATGAATTTAAAAACATTCTGAGATGTGTCCACAGGCTACTAAAGGGTTTCATAGCATAAAAAATGTTAAGAACTCCTGGATGTGTGTGTATATGTGTGTGTGTGGTGGGGGTGGGGTGGGGTTGGAAGACCTTTATGAGGACTCAGAAGTTGAATAAAGCTAAACCTATGGGCAGAGTATTAGGGGTGGTCATCATCAGAACACCCATCGACATGGTTCATTCAAGGAGAGCTGAAGTACCCAAAGTAGGTATGAGGCGGGGGCTAGCCCTGACATTCATATTCAAATGAAATCAAGCAAAATTTAATTATAAGGGGAAAAACTGCCACAAAAGGCTAGTATCCGTTAGTGGCACTGTATAGAAGAGGATGGGTTCTGTGTATATAAATCTTACCTAACAAAGCAACTCGTCTTTTAGGGTTTATATCCCCAAACTGTGTCTTAGAAGTCAAACCCATAGACATAGATTTAAATGCAAGTAGTTTACTGAAGCTGTGATCTCAGGAAGGAGACACAGTAGAGGAGTAGGGAAGTGAAACAAACAATGGAATCTTGACAACAAAGTTGTGTTATTACTACTGTGGCCAATTGGAGCTTAATCTCACTGAGGACCTTGGGACGTGGAGAACAACACCTCAGAGACATCCCAACAGAGGGACAAGGGCACTAAGATACTTACATACCAAGTTCCAAGTTCTGTCAGTCACTGGTCAAAGGTTAAGGCTGTTCTCGTAAGGAAGAGTTTAGTTCATGGCATTTCTGGCCTCATGAATATATGGGAGAGTAAAGGTGCTAAGGAGTGTAAGTCCCCAGAAAGGGGCACCTGGGTAGTAGCTCAGTCATTAAGCGTGTGCCTTCAGCTCATGTCATGATCCTGGAGTCCCAGGATCAAGTCCCTCATCAGGCTCCCTGCTCAGTGGGGAGTATGCACCTCCCTCTGACCCTCCCCACTCTTATTCTCTCTCTCTCTCTCTCTGTGTCAAATAAATGAATAAAGAATCTTTAAAAAAATAAAAATAAATTAAAAAAAAAACAGTAAGTCCAGAGAAAGCCCAAATGCAAAGACAGGTAAATACCAGCAGTCGGCAGGATGGTAAGGGCTGAGGTGTGGTGGTTGGGAGGGGGAGGATCTGCCACACTTGATAAGTAATAACCGCAATTAACTTTACTTAATAGGATATTTGAAGTCAGATTAAGAGGGAATTGAGGTTTTGTATGCCTTCTCTCCTTCTGTAAACTGTCTTGACCATTACTGTGGCCCTCCTCTGTGGCTAAGAGAAAGCAGAGGTAGAGAGCCAAAGATTTCTTCTCCAAAATAATTTTTATAGTTCTCAGATTCTGAGCAGCCCATCCTTGGCCGTACCAGAAGTAAACACTGAGGCTGTACCCAAAGACTGCAGCACTATTTGTCTTCAATACCAGTGGGGGTACAGTGTGAGAGGAATTAATTGAAGGTTGAACATATAAGGCACTTAGAGAACCACCTCTCACCAGTCTGAGGAGGGACAGTCTTCTGTTCAGCTTAAGGCTCATACTGTTCTCAGTCCTCTTGGATGACTCAGGAGAATGGATCATTTCAAAGGCATTAAAGGAGGCTGTAAAAAGAAAAGAATGGTTTTAAAAGCATGATGAAATTAAAAAGAAACCAAAACAAAACTCCTGGCATCCGTGCCCTAAACCATCATCCAACTCCTATAATAAGTGCAAGCACAGCCTTTCATTTGGGAGTGCTTGGGGTCCTGGCATTCTTCCCCCCACCCCCACCCAAAACTAGAGAGAACCATCTCTCTACCCAGGCCATTGAATAAGAAAGTTTATGTTGCTACTACCAACACTGATTATGCCCTAACCACAAGATGTTGTGAGAAAGAGCCATTTCTGTAAGAAGTCCCAAAGACTTGTATTTCAAAAGGTAAACGTTTTCTTCTTTGAATGATAATTTATCATTCTTCCACAAACTGATCTTTTCTTAACGAACGTATGAAGCCTAGAAAACATTTTAATGTGGTAATTATAGGGGGCTAGTCTGTGCCAAATGGATTATGATAAGCCTCTTGCTTTGTAGCTCGGCCACCAAAGATTTAATCAGGTCAGAAGAGAAGGAATTAACCCGTGATATTCTAAAAATTGGGTTTTGAAGTTTATTTTTAAACTTAAAGCAATTTTTTTTTGTCTTCAAGACTATCCATGAAAGTCTTTTGACCATACTATGGACTCAGAAGTCAGGTTTCTTGTGAATGTGTGTGTCTAAATGACACACCTCTTTCCACTCAAGAATCATTAGAAAGAAGAACACCTTAATCAGAAATGGCAGAGA
The DNA here is from genome assembly GCA_003697995.1 of Taxidea taxus jeffersonii. NCBI lineage: Eukaryota > Metazoa > Chordata > Mammalia > Carnivora > Mustelidae > Taxidea > Taxidea taxus. The sequence continues at coordinate 112,138 of ML097440.1, forward strand.
TGATTCACAAGTACCAATGGAGTGTTTTTTGCTAAGTAATTGAAAATATTTTTATAGTGATCACGGAAACGCTTTCAAATCTAGAGTTCAGAATTTGCCTGTTATTATTCCCTAACCTAATGCATCTCTGCAGGGAAGTACCTAGTATCTTAACAGCCTTGTTAGTTTGAAATGATAATGAGAAAACTTGCCTTTCTTGAAGAAGAAAAGTCACTGATGATTTATTGGGAATTGGGAAGGCTTCATTTATGTGGGTGGTGATGCTGACATGGGGAAAGGATATGAAGTATATTTTATCCACAATAGCCTCTGATAATGTCCAGCTGATATCTAGCTGTCTGTCTGGTGGGGAAACTGAGTATTTCATAGTACTTTTGGCTTCTTAATTTTTGTTGTGTTTTTTAAAAGATTTTATTTATCTATTTATTTATTTGAGAAAGGGCCTGGGGGGACAGAGACAGAGAGAGAGAGAGAATGAATGAAGGGAGAGGCACAGAGAGAGGGAGGAGCCGACTCCCCACTGAGCAGAAAGCTGGACCTGGGGCTCCATCCCAAGACCCTGGGATCATGACCTGAGCCAAAGGTAGCTGCTCAAACAACTGAGCCACCCAGGTGCCCCTTTGTTGTGGTTTTTATTTTAGTCTGCTTCTGACTACACATACACATGCATTTGACTCAAATGAGAAGATGGCTCAACCTGTCCTTGGAAAAGGCACTTGGTAACAGAGTAAGTTTGCTCATTTGTAAAATTATGCCTTCTGTGAGATCCTTTCCTTAATTACAGCCAGTGTTCTGTCTATATTACATACCTTTGCACCTATCTCCTTGTGGATAAGCTAGTCAGAGGGAAGGGAAGCTCTGTGAAAGAGAAAGAAAAAGGAAACTAGAAATGAGGAATACTTCACTTCTTTCTTCTGGAAGAATCTTCTCAATTTAATACTAATTTCCAGTAAAAAAGAGGAAGCTAGTTTACATCATTGTTTCTTTTATACCCAAGAAGGCTGTATGAACATTGTTTCTCAGGCTCATAAAGGAAAATGAAGAGAAAAATGTCTCTGTTCCCATCTCATTTCCCTCAATGACTGAAACATTTCCTCTAGGATTCCAGAATAGCATACGAATGGGAGATTGAGAGGAAGATGTATTTGGAATGGGATACCAGCAACGTAGTTACAGGGACTAGACCTGCAGGAACATGCATCTCCTTTCCCATATTTCCTCAAAAAGAAGAGTGCCAGCCATTGAAGACAAATTACCAGTGTACTGCAAGAGTGTGATAATGATTCAGCTGGTTAGGACCAACATATTCTTCTTCAAATAGACTAGAAACATACTTTTGGTTTTAGGACTACTAGTTAAATGTCTTTTTTTAATTAACTGTATTTCAGAATATTCTGTGCAAAGGCCCTTAAGTAAGTTGCACACAAACACAGATGCCCCTTTAACATGGATTTCTTACAGGTAAAATTTTCCTGGGTATAAGCTATAGATTGTTTTTGAAAATGTAACATAAATGGAATTGGGCACAGTTGAGTGTTGCTCACTACTTCAACAACAGAGAGATTATTAGTCAACTTTTCTCATATTCTTAGAACCCCCAGAGAAATGTAATTTTAAATATTGGGTACTTAATGAAGACCAAGTTATTCAATATTAAAACTCAACACAGTGGAAAACAGTATCCCATTAAGGTTTTAAAACTGTCAGCCTTGATTCTTTTTAATTTGAATTGCTTTCATTCAGTATGTTAGCTATGTAATATGCAACAACCTCAGCATTAATATTCACCCAGTCTGATGCCTCTGATGTAGCCAGATGCTAGCAGAGTAGAATCTCTGTAGAACTGAATACTCTCTGAATTAAGAAAACCATCCATAATGAGTCAAGCTACAATGCAGATAAAATGTAACCCCATCTTACATGGCCTTAGCATTTACAGGAAAATTCATTAAATTAGCTCCAGAAAGAAAAACAAAAGGGCACATTTCTCTATACTGATGGAAATCATAGCTTTTTTTTTTTTTAATTGAGGCTCTAAGAGCCAGGGATGGATGGTATCCCACTTTCTAAACGTCTATACATTGGAGACAGGATTGATAGCCTTATTAGTCTGTCCTTTGTGTACTTAAAACATCCTAAGTCTCTGGTGCTAAAAGATTTATACATAATTTTATATTTATAACTCATTTCTATTCATTACTCTTCAGGGTAGCTGCAAGAAGGTTGTTCTGGTACTGGCCCCAGATTTTAGAGAGGACAACAACTACTGAGAGATTATGTGATGGAATGAAAGCTTGCAAGTGGCAGCAGTAGAATTACAGCGAACTGAGTTGTTATTGCCTCTTACAGTATGTGATCAGAAGTCAAAGAGAAGCTTTGGAGATTCAGAAGATTTTGCTCAGATAAAATGAATTCCCCCAAACCTAAGGTAGCTAGCATCTTACCTACGACTGCTAGATTCTTACAAATTTCCTTGGGACTATGAGTTGTGGCTAGTAAATTAGGGGGTCAAGTAAAGATCAAGTAGATTGAGGAAGATGGTTATTTATCAGCCCTGAATCTTCTCTCCATGTCATCATTCTTGCACACCATATATTTAAAGATGGAAAGAAGATGCCAACATAATAATATAATGTTAAGAGTTATCCATCAAGAAACAAAATGTAACTGCAATTTTCACTCCTTTCCAAGTAAGAGGGAGAAAAAGTATACATTATACTGATTATCCTAAAATTAACTATGCTGGAAATTTCAAAAATTAGGAAAGTTAACCACTACCATTTCTTTATGTAAGAATGGCTTTGCTCCCATGTATGTGCTTTTGGGAGCAACACACCATGAAATTGTCTTGGCACTGTTTCTAAAAATATTTTTTCTGACTATACTGTTCTGTGAAGTTTAAAAAAACAATAATTGCAATAAAATACACATAACATAAAATAAAATTGACTACCTCAACCACTTTTAAGTGTATAGTTCAGTAATGTCAACTAAATTCACACTGTTGTGCAACCGATCTTCAGACCTCTTCATCTTGTAAAACTGAAACTCTATATCCATTAAACATTTCTCTAGTCCTCTCTGCTCCCAGCTTCTGACAACTACCATTCTATTTTCTGTATCTATTAATTTGAATGTTCATATTCATGTTGTAACATGTCAGAATTTCCTTTTGTTTTAAGGCTAAATAATAATAAATTGTATATTTATACCACATTTTGTTTACCATTCATCCATAGATTAACAGTTGGGTTGCTTCTACCTTTTTAATATTTTGAATAATACTGCAATGAACAAGGGTATATAAATATATTTTTGAGAATCTGTTTTCAATTATTTTGAGTAAACACTCAGAAGTAGAATTTCTGGATTATATGGTAATTCTATTTTTAATTTTCTGAGAAAGTACCATACTGTTTTCCATGGTGGCTATACAGTTTTACATTTCTACTAAGAGTGCACAAGGTTTCCAATTTCTTCACATCTTCGCCTGTATTTGTTATTTACTATTTTTGTTTTTTTACAGTAGCCATCTTAATGGATGTGAGATGGTATCTTACTATGGTTTTAATTTTCATTTCCCTAATCATTAGTGCTGTAAAGCATCTTTTCATGTGTTTGTTGTTTTTATATACCCTTTGAAGAAATGCATATTCTAGTCCTTTGCTTTAAAATCAGATAATTTCACTGTTGTTGTTGAGTGGTATTCTGTGAAGTATTGTGGCAAAAGGATCCCATGGTCAAACAAGGAGTTTGAGAAGCCTTGACTTTTTTTTTATTACCTTCTTGAAGATTTACAGTGTGCTTATATCATGTTAAAGCCTCTGAGAATTACTACAGTAAAGAAAGATGCTAACTTGTGTAACAGAGTATTTTCCATACATAAATACTGTAGAACCACTTCACACTGAACAACTTAGTCTCACCTTCAGCCAGTGGGTAGCCACTGAATTCAATTTATGAAAAGCTCTTCTATGGTTTAAAAAATCCAACAGTTAATAAAGAAATAGATACATGTGAGAAGGAATGCTTTTGTAGTAGGCTTTGTCATGCTGTGTCTCCCACCAAACAAGTTTTTCTTTTACATCACCTTGCAAATATTTGTTGAGTACTGACTCAGTGCTGGGGATTTTAAAAAAATGTAAATTGTAGCTACTTCAACAATCTCTAGGGGGAGAAAAAAGAATTATAATAGAATTTGGTAAAGATGCTGTGATAATGCAAGACATATTATCTTAGGTTATTTGGTCGCAAGAAACAGAAAGCAAATCAAACTCGCTTTAGCAAAAGAAAAGGAAAGCACAATAAGGATACAGAAGGGTATCATGAAACTCAAGGGCAGGAATGCAGCCAGCTTAGGAAAGACCTGGAAAGCAGCCAGGACTCTATCTGTGCTTTCTTTTCTCTAAGGGTCTATATAAATCTTCTCTGCACAATATTCTTTTTATATAACTCTCACAAAGCTTTTTACTTCACATGTTATTATTGTATACGATTACAGAGAATTTTTTTTCCATTCTAATTCTAAATTCCAAGGAAAGAGAGGGGCTAGCTCAGCATGTGACAAGTATCTACAAATGTTTCAGTCAACTGTGGCCAGTGGGATAAAGCCACATATCAAAACATGGCTGCTATGTGCCCAACAAACTCTCCAACTTCATCTCTTTTCACTTCTTCCATATAACCCTTGTTCTAGTAATACCAGTAATTTTTGTCTATTGAAGAAACCCAAAATAATTAACATAAACACTTGCTATTAATAAAGTAATTCTGGATACACTTTCAAATGATGTGATATCTACACATCAGCAGTAACCAATTACAGCATATAACAGAGAAGTACAAGCCATTTACACTAATAATAAGACAAATCAGATAAAGATTACTCTTACGAAGAATGAGCAAGACTAAACATTTTAAATTTTAAATGACAAGTCATTGGTCTTGGCCAAAATACCTGAATTGGGCTTTCTAGAAACTGAATTCTAAAACTCAATTACTGCCATCCTATATGCCTTTCCCCTCACACCAACTTGGATAAAAAGTGAGAGCAGTCATTGAAGTGAACCACCCAGCCTCAGTGCAACAGATAACAAGAAATCTGCTGACTTATGCTGTCATCTGCCTTTATATATGTTAGCAACTTGAACTAATTGTTGAGGTAATGAATAAGTAAGAGAGGATTTAGGCAATTTCAGGAAAGACAGATTAGCTCCCAGAAGACAGAGAACAATAAATCAAGGTTGAATCAGGTCTGAAAAGTTGGCAGAGAGCAAATTTACTGCATACATAAAATATTTTAGTTAAATACTACTCACCTGAGATTCTGTCTTTTCCTAATTTGCAATATGAGAGGAAATTTGCAGATTCAGAAAGGAATATTTTGGGGAATAATTTTTACATATTTCACAGGGAAGTATTTTCTCATTTTATGGGTTTGAGAAAATTTATTCTATCAATGATTTCACAAAAACATTATATTTTTACTGTAGGCATTAGGTAGTTTTAACTTAGGTAACAAAAATCCTAAATTGGTTATCCTGTTCTTTAAACATTTTATATTACTTTTGTTGCTAAAATTTATGCTTTTCACTCACATAACTTTTCCTCTTCAAATAGCTGAAATTCATGAGGTTAAATAAGTGTTGTTTTTCTCTTCTATCCTGTGAAACTTTAACTCTTTAACCCTGTGAAGGCCTCTTATTTTTTTAAGAAGCCGATCTCTTGAGGGATACAGTTATTTGAATCCTTAGTGCTTAAGGTTTTATTACATTTCTTACTGCAAGCATTGGAAAACTGCCATTTTTAAATCGTCATTAAATGGAAATATCTCACTGTTTGCCTTGTATTACTTAGACTCAATTATTATTTGGGAAAGTAGAGAGTAAAAATAATTTCGGTAGAAAACTAAGTGACTTATTTTCCCCCTTTTAACTGAACTTCGGTATATATGGTAACTTCCATGATTAAAGTTGTAACAGCAGTAGATAGGTTATTGAAACTCTCCTACCTGACAATTTAAAAAGAGAAGCTTATCGATGAATCACCAAATTTCTTTTTTTAAAAGTTTTTTTATTTTATTTTTTAATTTAAAGAGAGAGGGAGCAAGGATGTGTGTGTGTGTGTGTGTGTGTGTGTGTGCACGCGCGCACACAAATGGACACACGTGCTTTTGAGCTGGAGGAGGGGTAATGGGGGAGGGAGAGGGACAGGGACAAGCCCCCTTCCAGGGGCTTGATGTCGCCACTAAGCAACCATGATCTGAGCCCAAGTCAAGAGTCAGCCTGCATGGGACGCCTGGGTGGCTCAGTTGGTTAAGCAGCTGCCTTCAGCTCAGGTCATGATCTCAGCGTCCTGGGATTGAGTCCCACATCGGGCTCCTTGCTCCGCAGGGAGCCTGCTTCTCCCTCTGCCTCTGCCTGCCTCTCTGTCTGCCTGTGCTTGCTCTCTCTCTCTCTCTCTCTAACTAATAAATAAATTTAAAAAATCTAAAAAAAAAAAAAGAGTCAGCCTGCTTAACCAAATGAAACACCCAGGTGGCCCATCACCACATTTCTTGAAGATATTTTAATATATAAACAGATTCATTTATTTATTGATCCATTTAACAAATTTAACTGTTAATCAATTTCCCACTTTGAGGATTTTCCTTCCATGATTTAAATCAGGGGTCAACAGACTTATGCCTACAGGCCAAAACCAGACAATTCCTTATTTTTGTAAATAAGGTTTTAATGGAACACCACCAAACTCATTCATTTATGTATTGGCTCTAGATGCTTTGACACTACAACAATGGAGTTGATTAATTGCAACAGAGACTGTATGGCCTGCAAGGCTGAAAATATTTACTATATAGTCCATTATAGAAAAACATTGCAGGGAATACCAATTTTAGCCCCAAAATGTAAAGATCTTGGAAGTTGTCAGTCCTGTCCTTATAACTCATGTCCTTTCAGCTGAGCAAATTGAAAGTCCACACTTTTCAAGGACTCATCAGAGAATTAAGTTCACAGGACAATGTGTCATCCCCTAATCTGTATAAACAGGTGAATGCAGAGAGTCAATGTCAAAATTTGCTTACCTGGAACAGAACCCACGAGGGCCATTAACTGGCAGGAACACTTAAATGGTAATCATCACTAATTGATGGAGCCTAAATATGGACTAACATGAGAGTAAGAAAATCCTGGGGATTTAGGAAGACCCCATACTTTCATGGAATTTACTTCCAGAAGCATCACCAGCGTGAAATGCTGAAAAAGCTGCCCTTGAGGTTCTGGCAGAGAGAAGAGAAAAGTAACCACTGTGAAATATGCCTGGGGGGTTTTATATAACAAAGGCCTTGTTCCACATTGGGGAAGAACATTCTCTCATTCTGCTACCTCTAGCTTTCCTGTCTCACTGAAAGAGGGTGAGCTAAAAAATACTTGTGAGGGTCACCATCTAGGGATATAGATGTAGTAAAAGACTAATATTTAATCATAAAATAATAACATGCTTCCCCTCCTCCTCCCCCCTTATCACCAAACAAGAATCCAATACAGTAATAGCGAATGAAACTGAATGAGCTATAAGACACAGACTCTCTCTGAGAAGGAGTACTCAGGGAAGCCTCAAATCTGCAAGAGAGACAGAGATAAGAACACAAAAAGAATTTGAATCCTCTGGCTCCCACAGGTGCAGGACACATTAAACACAGTCTAATTCCTAACCTGATTAACATAAAAAAACTGCACTAATGACTTATCCCCCTGTTACTCCTCCTCAATAAATCCTGTCCAGCTTTCAAAAAAAATTAAAAGACATTCTAAAAGGCAAGAAAAAAATGTCTTCTGAAGAGTCTAGCCTAGTCTTCTGAAGAGACTAGGCAATATCAGAAACACAGAGAGAACAGATGTCAGAATTATCAGATAAGAAAATTAAAATATAATAGCTTAAGTTTTTTTATTATGTTATATTAATTGCCATTCAGTACATCGTTAGTTTTTGATGTAGCGTTCCATGATTCATTGTTTGCATATTACACCCAGTGCTCCAGGCAATACATGCCCTCCTTAATACCCATCACCGGGCTCACCCATCCCCCACCCCGCCTCCCCTCTAAAACCCTCAGTTTGATTCTCAGAATCCATAGTCTTTCCTGGTTTGTCTTTCTCTCTGGTTCCCCCCCTTCATTTTTCCCTTCCTTCTCCTAATGTCCTTCATGCTATTCCTTATGTTCCACAAATAAGTGAAACCATATAATTGTCTTTCTCTGTTTGACTTAATTCACTTAGCGTAATCTCCTTCAGTTCCATCCATGTTGATGCAAACATTGGGTATTCTTCCTTTCTGATGGCTGAGTAATATTCCATTGTGTATATGGACCACACCTTCTTTATCCATTCATCTGTTGAAGGGCATTACGGCTCCTTCCACAGTTTGGCTATTGTGGACATTGCTGCTATGAACATTGGAGTGCATATGGCCCTTCTTTTCACTACATCTGTATCTTTGGGGTAAATACCCAGTAGTGCAATTGCTGGGTTATAGAGTAGCTCTATTTTTCACTTTTTGAGGAACCTCCACACTGTTTTCCAAAGTGGATATACCAACTTGCATTCCCACCAACAGTGTAAAAGGGTTTCCTTTCTCCACAGCCTCTTCAACATTTGTTGTTTCTTGCCTTGTCAATTTTGGCCATTCTTACTGGTGTAAGGTGATATCTCAGTGTGGTTTTGATTTTAATTTCCCTGATGGCTAATGATGTTTCTAATGAAAAAAGTAGACAAAATGCAGGGACATGGGAAATATAAGCAGAGACATGGAAACTCTAAGAAAAAATACACTAGAAACTTTAAAAAGTACTATAATGGAAATGAAAAATGTCTTTAACAGGATTAAGAAGATAATCAGTGAGCTTAAATATAGGTTCAGAGAAATGAAATTCAGAGAAAAAAATAAAAAAACATAATATTCAAGAACTGTAGGATAATTTCAAAATTTGTAACATATGTGTAATGGGAAAATGAAAAGGAGAAGAAAAAGTGAAGAAGAAAGAGAGAATGGAGAAGAAATATGTGAAGATAAAAGACCAAATATTTTCCAGTATTTACAGAAATCAAACCACAGATCCAGGAAGCTCAGAGAACATCAAGAATGGTAAACACCAAGAATACCATGCCCATTTTTATATTTAAACTGCAGAAAACCAAAGGCAAAGAAAATTTTGAAAGAAACCAGAGGGCAAAAGCATCTTATCTATAAAGGAAAAAGGATAAGAATTATAATATACTTCTTGTCAGAAACCATGTAAATGATAAAAGTGTTGAAAGAAAAAAAAACCTAGAATTCTACATCCAGCAAATTATTCTTCAAAAGTGAGAGAGAAAGACTTTCTCATACAAACAGTAATTGAGAAAATTAATCATCAGTAGACTTGCCTTGCAAGAAATATTAGAAGTAATTCTTCAGGGAAAAGGATGACAATATAGTTTAGAAACGTGGATAAACATAAAGGAAGGAAGAGCATTAAAGAAGAAATCAATGAAGGCAATATCAATTATTTTACCTAATTAATTCTTTATTGAACAATAATATAACCATGCAAAGTACTACTAGTAACAATGGGTAGTAATGAAGAATAAACTGAATGACAGCAATGTCAGAAGGAATGTGAGGAAAAAATTGGGACTATTCATTTTTAATGTCCCTGCCTTAAAACTGGAATACTATAGTGTTGCCTGAAAGTAAATTCATATTTGTTGAACATATGTATTGTAAACTATTGAATAATGCTAAAAATTTATCAAAGTAAGTATAATTGATAAATTAAGCATGCAGATTAAAATGGAATCATATAGAATGATCAATTAAAATCAGAAAAGGTTACTGGGGCACCTGGGTGGCTCAGTGGGTTAAGTCTCTGCCTTCAGCTCAGGTCATGGTCTTGGGGTCCTGGGATTGAGCCCCACATCAGCTCTCTGCTCAGCAGGGAGACTGCTTCCCCCTCCCTCTCTGCCTGCCTCTCTGCTTACTTCTGATCTTTCTCTCTGTCAAATAAATAAATAAAATCTTTTAAAAAAACAGAAAAGGCAGAAAAAAGGATAAAAAAGATACAAAAAGAAATCAATAGAAAGCAGTTATAAACATGGTAGATATTAATCCAACCCAATATCAAAAATCACTTTAAACATGAATGGTATAAATATATCAATTAAAAGACAGAAACTGTCAGAGTGAATTAGAAAAAACACTCAACTACATATTGTCTTTGAGAAACCCTCTTTAAATATAAAGATTTAGATAGGTTCAAAGAGATGATGAAAGATACACTATGCTAACACTAATAGAAACAGAGTAGCTATATTAATTTTAGTTAAAGTAGACTTCAGAATAAGAAAATCATCAAGGATAAAGAAGGATACTATCTAATAATAAAGGAGTAAATTCTCCTAGGAGAAATAACAATACTAAACACCTATTCATCCAAAGGAGAGGGTCAAGTATAGGAGGCAAGATGGGCAGAACTGAAAGAAGAAAAAGAGAAATTCATTATTATAGTTGGAGACTTCAACACCATCTCCATAAGTAACTGATAAGCCAAGCCACCAGAAAATGGGTGAGGACAGGTTGTGATCAACTTGATCTAATTGCCATTTATGAAATACTTCTTTCAGCAACAACAGAAAACACATTCTTCTTAAGCTCACACAGAACACTCAGCAAGAGAGAACATATTTTGGGCCATAAAACACACTTGAACAATTTAAAAGAATTGATATAATACTTGGAGTTGTCTTACTCAGAACACAATGGCATTGAATTAGAAATTAATAACAAAAAGATAGCTGGAAAATACCCAAATATTAGGAAATTAAACAATATACTTCTCAATACCACAAAGGTCAAGGAAGACTCAAGGGAAATTAAAAACTATTTTGAACTACATTAAAATGATAGCAATCCTCCACAATCTCTTCCATAAAATTGATGTAAAGAAACTACTTCCCAGTTCATTTTGAGGCCAACGTTACTTTAATACCAAAACCAGGTAAAAACATTATAAGAAAAGAAAAACTATGGACTTTCTCTATGGAAGATGGAAGTAGATAGAAGAATCCTGAAATAATATTGTATACTGTTTGAAAGGAATTTAACACCATGATCAAGTGAAATTTATTCTATGTGAAGGTAGTTCAATATTAAAAACTAATATGCCACATCAACAGGCTAAATAAGGAAAATCATATTATTATGAGTGTCCCTCTCTTTCTATAAGTTATCATCATGACACTTTGCTTTTACAAAAGATCTACATTAGTATATGCTGCTGCTAACCAAAATAAATCTGAAGAAGATATTAGATTTTCTGAGAAAGGTTGTTACTGTACTAATGTAAATCTGTAAAAGTGAAGTGGCATAATGCAAACTTTTGGAAAGTGGGGGATACTCTTTGCTTTATAACCTTTGAGCTTATGAAAGGTTTATAGGAATGCTTTACTTTCAGATAGTGGGGGAACCTGTACATCAACTGATACAGAAAAAAATTAGATAAAATCTAATACACATTCATGATAAAAATCTCTTAGCAAAGTAGACATAGAAGGGAATGTCCTAAAGTTGATAAAGAACAATTACAAAATACCTACAGCTAATATCATACTTAATGGTGATATACTAGATACTCTTCCCCTAAGACTGGGAACAAAGCAAGAAAGTCCTCTTACCTCTCCTATTTACATCATACTGGTTGTGCTGTCAGTGCAAAAAGAAAAGAAAACAAATAAATGTTATACATATTTGGAAGGAAGAACCAAAACTGCCTTTGTTGGTATATGACATGGTTGTGTAGAAAGTTACAAATAATTAATAATAATAATAATAAAACCTGCTGGATCTAGGGCACCAGAGTGGCTCAGTCAGTTAAGCATCTAACTCTTGATCTCAGCTCATTCTTGATCTTAAGGTTGTGAGTTCAAGCCCTGTGTTGGGCTCCACTCCTGGTGTGGAGCCTACTTATAACAACAACAGCAGCAACGAATAACCCCTCCTGATCTAAAAATGAGTGTATATCAAGGTTGCAGGATGTGTGTTTAATACAGAAAAGTCAACTGCTTTCCTGTGTGTGAGTAGTGAAAAATTAAAATTTAAAGTTTAAAAAAACACTGTTTTCAATAGCACTAGGAAGAAAATGAAATAATTAGGCACAAGTCTGAAAAGGATTGCATACTTATGTACATGCAGAAAACTACGAAATTCTAATGAAAGAAATATGATCTAAAAATAAAGGTAGAGCTATTCCATGTTCATCAATTGGAAGACTTATCACTAAGTTGTCAGTTCTTCCCAAACTGATCAATAGATTTCTTTTTTGCCACTAAGTAAAAAGTAAATATTTGGAAAATACATGTTTCTAGGTACACACACATTTAAAACAAGCCCCATCAAATTCCCAGAAAGTCCTTTTGTAGATACTGACAGTTTGAGTCTAAAGTTTAAGTCAATAGACAAAAGACCTAGAATAGCTAATTCAATACTAAAGAACAAGAACAACTTAGAGGACTCACACTACTTAATTTCAAGACTTACTATAAAGCCACTCAACACAGCATGGTATTGGCAAAATAATAAACACATAGATGAATGGAAAAGGACAGAAAATCTAGAAATATAACCATATAAATATAATTGACTAATCTTTGACAAAGGATTAACAGCAATTCAATGAAGAAAGAATAGTTTTTTTTTTTT
>RCUC01105296.1:0-11805 GCA_003697995.1 Taxidea taxus jeffersonii
AAAAAAAAAAAAAAAAGTATGGGAGTGCCCGAGTGGCTCAGCTGGTGAAGTGTCTGGCTTGGTTTCCGTTCAGGTCATGATCTCAGGGTCCTGAGAACGTCAACGAGTCTGCTTGTCCCTCTCCCTCTGCTCCAGCCCCCAAGCCCCCACTCTGTCTCTGTCTTTCTCTCTCTTAAACAAAATCTTAAAACAAAACAGGACAGGTATGGCTCTAGCCATCAAGTAAAAAACAATTTGCACAGGTAGTAATTTCAGAACACTTCGGACATGTACCATAAAGGAGGTAGGAGTCAGGACAGACTTCTCAGAGATTAAATTTGTGGAGGAATGCCAGGCCGAGGAAGAGGACGGGGAGGTGAGCATTTGGCACACTGCAGACTCTAAGAGAAAGGGGAGAGGGTGGAAAGGGGGGGCAGTCCTGCAGGGAGAGGGCAGGAGCTGGCATTGGGAGGAGAGGGCAGCAAGGTGCTCAGGCCCACCCAGGACGAGCAAATTGTGGAGTGGAGTTTGGTTCTACCCAATGTTTGCTCTGTCTGTCTGTCTGCTCCAGTGCATTGGCTAGCTCCCCGTCCGGGCTGGCCACAGCCTACCCAACGTCGTGCCAGGCCTCCCAATATTAGACGGGCAGGTCTCCTCTGAGGGCAGGCGGCTGCCACTGGAGTTCTGTCTTATGGTCATCGTTTTTACCCTGTCTCTGTACACCTCCATGTGTACACACGGCCCCTGCCACTGCATTCCAGGAGGAATTTGGAAGCCTGAAGAGCCAAGGGTTATTTCCTGGGGTGCGGGATGCTAGAAGCCATCGCTCGCCAAGGCGTGCTTGGGCTGGGCCATTCCTGGGCAGTTCCACCCCGGGTGAGACCGGCCTGTCTGCTACTGCTGGGCAAGCCTGGCACAGCTCCCCGGACCCGCCTGGAGTCCTACAGCAGAGGCTCTGTGGAAAGGGCAGACTCTTCTATGATTGGTACCAATCTCTTGCTTTGGGAGGTCCCAGGAAACAGAGGTGGGAAGGCCAAGCTCTGCTTCCCAAGTGTGTAGCCTGGGGAGACAAAGATGTGGAAGTCATGGAAAGAGAACCACTTTGGAGTTTGAATCCTATCTCTGGCTTTTTCTTGCTGTATTACCTTGGGCAAGTTACCTCACCTGTCTGGTGATATAATTGTGGTTGAAAATGGGAAAATCCTTGTGTATCAGTACTCTTCTGGCTGCAAGTGACAAAAACAAACAAACAAATTCAAACCAACCCAACAAATAAAGGACCAGTATTGGCTCACATAACAGAAAAGTCCAGCGATCCACTGGCAAGCAAGGCTGGATCTAGGGGCTCGATGACATCCCCAGGACTCTGACTCCATCTCTGGGATTCTTGCTTCCATTTTGCTTTATTCTCAGGCAAGGTGCCCCCCACCCCCCGCCACAGTGGCAGGTACAATCACCATCTGTAGTTCTAAGTCATCTCAAGTCAGCTACCCCAGCAGAGAGGCGGATCCTCTTCCTTGACAAGTCCATCAAGAGCCCTGGGAGGGCTTTGGGTGGCCTGCCCACCTCTGGGACCAAGAAAAGGAGTTAGGCCTAGGCCGCGTGGTCACACTTGGAACCAGGGATGGCGCCATCCCTAGCCAATTGCCTGTCAGGGAGCAGAGGAAGGGAGTTTGGTGCCTGAAGGAAAATCAGGGTGAGGAACAGGAAAAGAGGGCATGGGTGCTGGAAAGATGACCCAAGGAGCAGGTATCCACCACAGTCTGGCTCCAAGCATCCCTCCTTCATTTAATCACAGTTACTAAAGTAATGGATGGCAATATTGCATCAGCCTATCCACTTGTATGACCTTGGACAAAGCACTTAATCTCTTTAAGCCCCTCACCAGTAAGGAAGTCAATAAAAGAATCTGCCTCACAATACTGTTGAGAAGATTAAGTGGAAGGACACAGGGCTCAAAACTGGCCAACAAACAGTATTACGACTTACTAGAATCATCACTGTGATTATTATTAAGATTATTTCTCCTTCAGAGATGTCTGGATCCCACATGTCCCTGGGAAAGATTTATCTCCTAAAACCTTTCCAAAACCCCATTGACGTCATTGTGGAGGCTGCCATCATGTTAATCAAAGAGGCCAAGACCCAGCTCTCTCTGATGGAAAGGAATAGAATTGCCCACGGGGTCTTAGGTGAATTTCGTCATGCTTGACCTGCTGAAGTGATTCAGATAGGCCAACAGCAGGCCATGGCTCAGGGGGTGAACCAGACGGTCCAGGCAGTCCCATCCTGATAGAGTAGCCCTCTCTGGTGACACACAGTCAGACTCTCAGCAAAGAGAAATTCTGGTGGCACAAACTGGCCCCTCCAGCTAGTGTACCCAAAGACCCCTAGCAGCCTGAGATTACCCCATCCCCTTGGGGAGGGGGAAGGGCTGCCTATTGTGCCAGACACCTCCTCCTTTCTCCTGCTGCTCTGTCAGGGCGTGGGAAGAACCCATTCCCGATCCAGGGCATACTTTTCTCCCATTCTGGGGGGATTTCTGCCTCCTTGGGAGGTACAGTGGAGGGCACAGGGGCATCCCCAAGCAGAGTACAAGGGGGCCTACTTGCTAAACTACTATCACTTACAGAGTATTTCCCCCGTGGCAGGTATTATGTGTGGGATGTATTCTCGAATTAAATTTTTACTAAATTAGGGATTGTGATGGCCACATACAGGTAAGGAAACCAAGCTGAGAGGACTGTAGCCACAGCTCTATGACAGAACCCAGATGGGGCTCCAAAGACCCCCATTCAACCACCATATTCTATAGACTCGAAATCGCCCGGCCCGATGAGGCCTCTGCAGATATGAAGGTGCCAATATGGCTAGAGCTGCCATTGACTGGGTGTCTCCCGAGTGCCGGACACTGAGCAAGGCACCCTCGGATGACAATCCAGTCAGGCGAATTTGGAACAAAGTCTAAGGACAGGCGGCTGAGCCCTGCTAAACCAAGGGGCTGGTGGATCCGCCCCTGAGGGGCACACAGGCTGCCAGGTGGAAAAGAAAGGGCAGGATGATAGGAACCCTCTCTTATCCTACAGAAGGCTTCCTTCTCCACCACCAACGGTCCCAGGCAGGCTTAAGCTCAGGAAAGGGAGCCCCAGAGCTCATGTCCACCTTGGGCTGAGACGGGGAACACCCAGATTAGAGTAGGACAAACTAAGGCTTAGGACCAAATTCAGAGCCCCCTGTTTTTATAAATAAAGTTTTATTAGAACATAGCCACAGCCATTCATTTACATACTGCTACTCCAGCTTTCCCGCTGCAATGGCAGAGTGGAAGGGCTGTGACTGAGAACGTATGGCCCAGAAAACCCAAAATATTTCCTCTCGTCCTTTGCAGAAAGCTGCCCAGCCCTAGTCTAGAGGAGTTGGACACTGTGGTTAAGAATGGGCTCCTGGGCTCCTCTCTGGGATCTCTCTCTTCCTCTGCCTCTCACCAGCTGTGACCCGACGCTCTGTGCCTCAGTGTCCCCGAATTCCTCATTAAGCTGCTGAGGATTAAAGCAGTTAAAATAAGTCTCAGAGTGGCAGCTGGTACCTGTGGGCTTTTTTGTCTTATTCTGGGAAACATCCCAGGAACTTGGGGAGTAAGAAACCTCAGAATCCTGCGCCTCCCACACCTTCTTGCATCTCCTGCTGTGTGACCTCATACGGCGCAGTAATTCTACCACTGCCCAGAGCTGGAGAAAACCATTAAAACCATAAATAAAATTAAAATAGGGCATGATGGAAATAATGGGCTTATTTCCTTCTGAAATAAATGTCACTGGCACAAAGCGTTCGACCCACCATCCTTATTGTTTACAGATTTATTTGGAGTTTCTATGTGTCTGTATTGGTGACATGATCAATAACTGCCTATAAATACCAGGGGTTTACAAGATGGACCATCTAGAGAAGGAAAGGCAGCCTCTGGTTCCTCAGATTGTGAGGTCAGAATTCAGGATGGCAAGCGGCAACCGGGTCTGGGCAGCATCCCACACGCCTCCTGGGACCCTCAGCAGCCCCTGACTCCCGTGTGCGTGTGGGCGTGCCCATGTGCTAGCGCGTGTGTGTCTGTCAGTGTGTCTGCCACTCTCAATCCTTTAGGGTCCCTGCTTCTTTTTGTTCTGTCCTGTCCCTCTGCTTCGGTCTCCTTTGGGTGCTGAGTGTCTCCCTCAGGGTCTGTGGCCCCCTCTGCAGCGGCCACCTCCCACCCTGCTGCATGCAGAATCCATCCCTTTCAAGGAGTCCTGCCTGCGTGGGGGCGAGGTGGGGTGAGGGGTGCGGACACAGAGAGAAGCCCATGGACGGAGCAGGGAGCGCCCCCCTGCCTTTGGAGACAACACTTAGTCCACAGAATTTCCAGGGATGATACAAATGGTGTGGGGCAGGGAGTAAAAGAAGAAGCCACTTAGATGGAGGGAGCATCTGTGGTGTGTTTGGGGCCTTTTCTCCCTTAGTTTCTTTCCCAGACAGAAAGCCACTCACTTCTGTCTGAGGACACTTAGTGCCCACCTACTGTGTGCCTTGGTGCTAGCATCGGGGACATGCACAAAGAAGGTCCTCAGAAGCCACTGCCTCGGGAGGAAGCTGGCCCCTGAATTAGGCTGACCTGAAGTAGGACAGGGCACCTTGATGGAGAAACTCCTTAATGGAGGAGCCAGGGTCAGTGAAGGCTTCTTGGAGGAGGTGCTGCCTTCTCCACACTGAGCTGAGGTCTTATCACTGCCCTATTTAGTTCTTTCTGTGGCCCCCTCATCACCCTCAGAACAAAGCCCAAGGTCATTCCATTAGCCCAGTCCTTACCGGCTAATGTACAATTAGCCTAATGAATAGTTCCCTTCCCCCTTCTCTTTGGTCTCTACCATCAGAGTTTCAGGTTCTGCCTCTCTTCTGAGTCTCTGCACATGCTGTTCCTCTGCCCTGAACACTTTCCAGGAGAACTCCAACTGTCCAGATGCCACTTCCTCCAGGAAGTCTTCTCTGACAGCCCCTTGGCCAGGAGGTTCCCTGAAGGAAGCCCAACCCGAGCCCCCATCCCACTGCCCCATCACCATCCATGTATCTTTTGCCCTCACACTGGCATTTCCGGAAGGTGAGAAACTTATCGGCTCTCTGCTCTGTCCCAGGCCCCCAGCATTGTGATGGCACAGAGGGGGTGTCTCAGGAAATGTAGGATGAATGATTGAGTTGGATTTTTTTTTAAAAAGATGTCACAGAGATTCCCCAATAACTCGTGACCAAGAAGACTCAGAGGCCTCAGACCTGCTCAGCTCATGACCTTGGGCTGTCTCAGACTTGTCTGTGAGGAGAGGCTTCCTCACATCCAGCAGGTTTCCTTTGGTTCCAGAAGGCAATGCTGTGAAGAGGACCCAGCTCCAAGTCCCCCTGGCCCTACGCCCGCACTGAGAAGTCCCCACTCTAAGGATAATACATCTCATGTGCCAGCCTCAAGACGCTGGTGGGAAAGTGTCTGAACCCTCTTCTGCTCTTCGCCAGAAAAGGCTCTGTGCTGGCTTCATTTTTTCTGCCATGGTTGGGGGTCACAGAGTAGCTGCCCAAATGCTCATCTGTGCCACCCCTGCCCCAAAGTTTCCATTGCTCCCATAAAGGGAAACGTGAGCCCTCACGGCCTAGAGATAAGACCCTTCCTTGATGTAGAATTATCCTTTGAGTTCTAATTAAAGTACCTACTTTGAGTCAAGCCTTACTCTTAGGCACACAGAACTCCCTCAGACCCAGTGCCCTTCCTTTTTGGAATCTGGTGAGCGTGGGTCAGCCTCAGGCCTGCCAGCCACCATGCGGTCACCTGCCTGCTGTCCGCAGCTGGTGGTGTGGCTCTCAGCTCTGCCCCCATAGCTGTGAGACTGCTCACCCACCCCCTCCAGGCCTTGGTGTCCTTCTTGGAGAAGAGGAGACAGTAGGATACAACCCATAGGGTTGCCAGGGGATTCGGCAAGATATATGTATAAAATTCGTAGCCTAACTCCAGCTGCAAGGTAAGCACTCAATAAGGGGTAGCTGGTTTAATCATTTTCTTGATAATTTATTATTTTTATTATTAGCAAAAAAGGGAGTTTGGGGTTTCTGCTCTGGAACTCAGCTGGTCCTTCGAGGTGTGGCTCTGGGCAGAGAGTAGGAACCTGATAGCCAGCAGGTGCTGGAAAGGCTGGAGGGCCAAAGCCAATAGGAGGGCAGCGGGCCAGCTACGGTTGTTGCTAATTACAACCTGATTTCTCCAAGCTTGGGATCGGGCCTCCAGTTCATGCCTTCTTAGAAACAAGCTGCCACACGGAGAACACAGTTGAACCTGTGGCTGATGCCCATGTCAGGAAAAATGCAGAGTGTGTTCACAGAGCTCTTTCCATTTCAGCTGTGGCTTAGGGCTGATTCAGAAGTGACAGTCGGCTGAGCCTGGATCCTTATGATGAGCTAGGAAACAGCTTCTGAATTCTGTCTTTCCAAGGACAAAGGGCTGCTTGGGTAAGGACCTGAGGCCAAGGAACAGTTGCCCAAGGGGATGAGTCCTGGAAGAGCAATGCACATACAGAACAGCATGTGCGAAGCTGGTGAGGGAGAGAGGCTCATTTAGGGCTGCTCTGAGCATCTGGAGAAGAAAGAGGAGTGGAGACCGCAGATGATGAGGGCAGCAAGGTCCATCTCGTGTCAGTGTTTAAATCATGTGAGCCTTATAAGCACCTGAGATACTTTGGCCTTTATCCTAAGGGCCTTAGGGACCAGAGACGAGACTTAAGCAGGAGAAATACCTATTTATTTCTTCATCAAGGTGCTTTCCTCAACCCTCCTAGCCTGGAAAGAGAGTAATCCTTCCTCCATTCATGTTGGTTCTGGGACAGGTCATGGCTGAGCTCAAAGGCACTTGAGTAGAGAGGACTCCAGGAAACAGGAAGAAGCTGATGTCCCATCTCTTATAGGACCATTAAGAAATGTCACAAACAAACAGGCTATGATGGCACTTTGGTTGTGTAGGAAGAGCAAACATCCGGTTAGGAATCCTGCCAAGGAGGTGTGCTAGCAGGAAGCAGCAGGTGTGAATGGGTCCTGCCCACAGGGAGGAGGGCTGGGGTGGATGTCATCAGCTGGCAAAGTCCTTGTAGACAGGCGGCCTCCCTGCTGGATACCCCTTTCGGGACAAGTAGATGGCATCACCCTCATCTTATAGAGGAGGAAGCCAGGGCCCCGAGAGGTGTGCCCCAAAACACACAAGTACTGAGTGATGACTGCAGGTCTGTCTGATGGACCTGAAGTCCGTCCTCTTTCCTGACATCACTGCTCCTTCCTCTCAAGACCAAGGCCACAAGAGCTGCCCCATGCTCAGCCTGGCATTTGCATCCTCTGGCAGGATGTTAGAGTAGCTGAGAAAGGGGTTCCAGCAGCCCCAGATTCACAGATGTCCAGATGTCCATCTTAGAGTCATCAGGGAAAAAACAGCTTCTCCACTCCCCTTCCCCACCCTCTATCCCCCCTTCTCCCCACCACCCGGTTTCCAAGATCTGTCCAGGGAAAAACCCTGATTGGTCTTGCTTGGGTCCCATGCCCCCTTCTGAACCAGCCACAGAGAAATCACTGTGTTACCAGCTTCTCTTGACAGGATGGGGGGCTGTGATGGGGGTCCCTCATCCAGGACCACAGGTAAGCAATAGCCTTGATTTGGGGGGTCAGGAAAGGCTTCCCAGAGGAAGCGACTTCTACACTGAGACCTGAAGTATAAGTAGTGCTCTAAGCAAAGAGACAGACAGGGAGCAACAGGACAAAGGCTCAGGGATGCCCCCCAGCATGTCTTTTTTTTTTTTCTTTTTAAGATTTTATTTATTTGACAGAGACATTTATTTATTTGCAGTGGGAGCAGTGGTGGAAGAGGGAGAAACAGACTCCCTGCTGA
The DNA here is from genome assembly GCA_003697995.1 of Taxidea taxus jeffersonii. Classification (NCBI taxonomy): domain Eukaryota; kingdom Metazoa; phylum Chordata; class Mammalia; order Carnivora; family Mustelidae; genus Taxidea; species Taxidea taxus. Next base: position 7,913 of record RCUC01105296.1, read on the forward strand.
GCAGGAAGTCTGATGTGGGGTCCATCCTAGGACCCTGGGATCATGACTTGAGCCGAAGACAGAGTGAGCCACCCAGGCACCTGCCCCGAGCATGTCTTGCTCACAGCCCTATCCCCTGTCTCATACACAGCCTGCCTTCCCGTGATTGCTCAGAGAGTGCTTCAGAAATTAAATCCACAAGTGGCTGTGTGGCCTTAGACAAGTCACTTGTCCTCTCTGAACTTCAGCTTCCTTCTCTACACAGTCGTTTCATTGTCCTAACCTTTCAGGGCTGTGCAAGAATCCGGTTCATTCAGGCCCCTGATATTCATGGAGCACCTCCTCTGTACTCAGCCTTGTACGGGGCCTGCAGGAAACCAGGCCTGCCATGGAAAAGGAAAGCATGCTTGCGGCTTACGCACATAGCCAGACATGCAGCCAGAAATCCGAAGGGGCCCAAGGGGAGGGGCAGGACAAAGGGAGTGGCTCAGGACCGTGAGGGAGGATCATGGGTTCTGCCTTCCCCTCCACACTCCTCCAGCTCCATCCCCTCCTTTCCACTCTCCACCCTCCCACCACAGCCAGCCCTGTGACCACATACTACCCTGGGGCCATCATATGTGCGCAAGGACAGTCAGACCTTTCTCCCCATGCCTTTGCCCTACAGCTCCATAACCTGAATAACAGGTTGTGACAGACGTTCTCACAGGAACAAGTAAGAAAGAAACTTTTGGGTTTGGGTGGTTACGGAGGGAATTCTTGCCCCACCGCACGTACCAGTCCCAAGTGCCTTTCTCCCTCCCTCCCCACCCCCAGCAGACCCGGTCCCAGAGCCCAGGACTCTGGAGCTGGAGCCTCCTGAGCACCCATGGGCTGACAGGTGAGCAGGCGGGGAGCTCAGGAGATTGGAGAGCCCTGCAGGTGCTGAAGGGACGGTCGGGGACTCAGCCAGAAGGGACATCAGACTAGAAGAGCCCTCACCGCCCTCCCCACCCCCAAGCCCTGAAGCCAGAATCCCTGCTTGGCATGGGCAGGACAGCGAGAAGCTAGCCCCCTGCCCAGGTATGCATCCCAACCTCTGTCTCTGTCCCATCTCTCTTGTGTCTCTCTGAAAGGCACTTTTTCGCCCTCTGAGTCTGGGTAAATGCATGTCCTGAGTATTTGCTCTTCCCTCTGCTCCTTTATGTGTTTTCCTCCTCCGTCCCTGTCTTATTCTTTCTCTTTATGTCCCTCTCTGTATCTCTGCTGTCCCCTCAGTCCCTTGTCCTTTGTCTCTCTGAGTCCCGTCTCCCACCTGCTCTCTGGGAATCTCAACGTGTGTCTCGTCACCTGTGCGTCCCCAACCACCTGACCCTGTTCCCATCCTTCCATCCTGTCTGGCCTCCAGCTCTCCTGGGTCCCCACACATGCAGATCCCACGGAATGTCCTTCAGCAGCATCCGGGGGCCTGGGCTTCCAGACTGTAGGTCAGGTTCCAGGAACACTCAAAAGCATAATATACTCTTGTATCAAAAAAAAAAAAAAAAAAGGTGAGGTGGGGGTGGGGTGATTATTTGAATTTCAGGAAGTTAAAGTTCTACAAAACCTCTGTGGGTGGAGTCAGGCATGGGCTCACCTTTCTCACCCGGAAGGACCTAGAGGTAGATCGGAGCAAATGTAGATTTGCCTTGCTTTTGTTTAAATATCAGGGAGTGACCCAAGGAACTGCTTCAAAGGCCTCCTGTCTCTTATCTGGGTCCTTGGTGGTAGGGCTTTGAGACCAAGTTTATTGAGATGGATTCTTAGGATAAAGAAGATTCTGGAGTGGGGAGGGGGCAGGAAGAGTAGTGAGAGCAATTCCTTGCAGTCAGAGTCGCTCCAGCTGGCTGTGGGGGTTCAGAGACAGAATAGTTACCACCAGCCCTGCCCTCCCCTCCCCTAGGTTTCTAGAGGTTTCTAGAGGTTTCTTCACAGCTGCTGAATCACTGGGGACTGCTCAGCACCTGGGGAGGGGGGTGTCACAGGTGAAAACCAGGGTCTGGGGCTCAAGAAGGGAGGGAACTCTAGTTTCAACTCTCCTCTGGGACAAAGGGCCCTGGCAGTGGGACCCTGTGGGGATTGGGCAGTGGAGACCTGCTCCAAATTCTGACTGTGACCCTTACAAGCTGAATAACCCTGGGTTTAACCACAGTGAGTCTTGGCTTACCTACCCTTAAAATGGGTTTGTGTGAGGACGAACGGAGATAACTGCGTATATAGCCCCTGCGCAAACTCACCCGTAATGTGAGCATTCTCGTTACTCTTCCTGTTGGCACTTTGGCAGAAATTACTGGAGCTGCTGTTTCCTGATGGTTTTGCTGGGACCAGCTAGCTCGATGTCTCTCAGTTGGCTGGAGGGGCGGAAAGATGGATGGATGGAAGGACGGATGGATGGACAGATGGAGGGTGGAAGGATGGATGGATGGACAGATGGAGGGTGGAAGGATGGATGGATGGACAGATGGAGGGTGGAAGGATGGACGGATGGAAGGATGGATGGATGAATAAATTAACCCTCCAAGAGACAGTGGCTGGCAGACTGCAACTTCCTCTACCTGCCAATCTCTGCACTCAAAAAAGACGTGTTGAATAGAATATAAAATTATAGGGGCAAAAGTGAAGGAGAGGTGGAGGCAGAGAGTAAACAGAAGGCAGATGGTGAGGAACCAAACCGAAAGGCCAGTGATCTCCTCAGTCAGAGATACTCATCCCTAATCATCTATCTTACTCATTTTCAGACCCCAGGTGCCAGTTTCCAATTTTTGATTTCCTTCTCTCCACAGCTAACGCTGACCCCAAGCTGCTCCTCACCTGGACAAGATGAGAAGATCAGGTAGGGGCCATGTTCCAAGGATTCAAAGTCTCAAGGTCTGATACTGGTTTGGGAATCATTTTTTCTATCAGGAATGCAGCCAGTCCCTGGACTCAGAGGTTGTTTTGCGGCCCATGCTCTCAAATGTTCAGACCAGACTAACTCTAGGAGGAAACCCATGCAGGGGGAAGCCTGGAAGAGGGGAAAAGGCAACTTGCTGCCCGTAGGCTGAAAGGCCGGAGAAGCTTTGCCATCATGGCCCCACCAGGCTGGGATCACAGGGGCTGACCCTATTTAGAAGATACCTAACCCTGGAAGGAAGTGAGGGCTCAAGGAAGGCTGTTCTAGAATCTTCACACCACGGGGCTGGGCACAAGGAACAGCCTTTGCCTTCTAATCCATGTTCTCATGCTATACCCTCTGTACAGGTAGGGAGACTGAGGCACCAAGGAAGAAATGGACACAATTCATTCATATTCCCAAATAGCTGTGAGGAAGTTCAGAGCACAAGTTTTAGAGTCAACGCACTTCACTGGGTTCAAATGCCACGTCTGAGCCAAGTGACCACCTCCCTGAGCCTGTTTCCTCATCTGCAAAATGGGAAAGATCAGTAGCATCCAACACTTATGTTTACAGTGAGGATGAACTAAGATAACGTATGTGAAAGCTGTTGGCCTGCTGTCTCCAGCAAAAGGCTGTATCATGGGAGCTGAAGCCCAGGGAGAGTTCTGGGTGCCTCCAGCCACACTGGGGCCCAGAAGATGAGGGACCCCCCACAGCCCTGAGGTGTACCCCACAGGATCCAGGGGGCTTCTCCTCCACCCCTAGTAGCCAGAGGCCAACACAAGACCCCAGAGCTGAATTCAGGGCCACACGGAGGTCAGGGACAGAGCTAGAGAGCATGGCTTGATGGTGGTGGGGCCACCAAAGTCCCTGAGCTAGGAGATGCAGTGGCGCCTGCCTCTGGCCCTCATGGGAGAGTGGGGGAAGGGAGTGAGACCGGGAGCTCTGGGGGTCCGTCCTGGGTGGGGGTTTGCTCCCCACTGATGCAGAAGCAGTCAGGCTGTGAGGCCAGGGAAGCCAT
>RCUC01105311.1:0-12502 GCA_003697995.1 Taxidea taxus jeffersonii
AAATTTAAGAAAAATATAATGCCAACTCTAGACAAGCACTTTCATAAAAATTAGGCAAAGGAAATAATTCAGAATTTATTTTATGAGGCCAACATTACTTTGACATAAAATCAGCCAAAATATTACAAGAAAAGGAAACTAAACCACAGATCAGTAACTCTCATAAACACAGATGTAAAAATCTCTAACCAAATATTAGCAAATTGAAACTTGAAATAAATAAAAAAGATAATACACCATGGCCAAATGTAGTTTATCCCAGGAATTCACGGTCGATTTAATGATTGAAACCAATCAATGTAATTCACCATATTATAAGACAAAAAATATAAAATAAAATAGTCTCAATAGATGCAGAAAAGACATTTGACAAAATCCAACATTCCTTTATGATAAAAACAGGCATCAAATTAAGAAGAGAAGGGAAATTTCTCAATTGCATGAAGGGTATCTACAGCAAAAGCTATAGCTACAACTGCATTTCCCTTAATGTTGAATGCTTCCCAGAAACAAAGCAAAAATGTCTGCTCTCACCATTCTATTAGTATTGTACTGAAAGTCCTCTGTAAAAATCTCTAAGAAATACACACAAAAGATACTATAAAAACTAAGTAGCTTAAGTAAGCCTGTAGGAGCCAAATTCAACATAAAAAAACAGATTATATCTTAACATATTACCAAAAAACAATTGAAATGTGAAGTTGTTTATTTATTTATTTATTTATTTATTTTTTATTTGTCAGAGAGAGAGATGGCAAGAGAGGGAACACATGCAGGGGGAGTGGAAGAGAGAGAAGTAAGCTTCCCTCTGAGCAGGGAGCCCGATGCAGGGCTCGATCCCAGGATCCTGGAATCATGACCTGAGCCAAAGACAGATGCTTAATAATTAAGCCACCCAGGTGCTCCAAAATGTGAAATTAAAAAAAAAAAAGCTATTTACAAGAGCATCAGATAATATGAAACATCTAGGGATAAATTTAACAAAAGATTTATAAGATTTATATTCTGAAACTAAGAACATTACTGAAAAACTTAAAGAAAAGCTAAATAAAATGAAGAGCTAGATCATGTTCATGGATCAAAAGATTTAATATTTTCAAGATGTCAATCTTCTCCAAATTGATTTATAGATTCAATGCAATAGCAATCAAAATCTCAGCAGGATTTTTTTTTGGTAGAAATTGTCAAGCTGATTCTAAAATTTATATGGAAATACAAAGAACCCAGAACAACTGAGGCAATACTAAACAAACAAACAAACAAACAAACAAAAAAAAAACAGAAAAAGAAAACCTAAAGGACTGACACTACCTGATTTTAAGACTTATGATAAAGCGGGACGCCTGGGTGGCTCAGTTGGTTAAGCGGCTGCCTTCGGCTCAGGTCATGATCCCAGGGTCCTGCGATGGAGTCCCACATCGGGCTCCTTGTTCAGCAGGGAGCCTGCTTCTCCCTCTGCCTCTGCCTGCCACTCTGTCTGCCTGTGCTCGCTCCTGCTCTCTCTGACAAATAAATAAATTAAAAATCTTTAAAAAAAAAAGACTTATGATAAAGCTACAGTTATTAAGACAGCATAGTAATGCCATAAAAATAGAGATATAGATAAGTGGCACAGAATAGAGATTTTAGAAATTTCCACACATATATGGTCAATTGATTTTCAACAAATTAGGCAAGACATTCAACTGCCTTGGAGAAAGAATAATATATATATATTTTTTTAAGATTTTATTTATTTGTCAGAGAGAGAGCAGGAGCGAGCACAGGCAGACAGAGCGGCAGGCAGAGGCAGAGGGAGAAGCAGGCTCCCTGCTGAGCAAGGAGCCCGATGTGGGACTCGATCCCAGGACCCTGGGATCATGACCTGAGCCGAAGGCAGCCGCCCAACCAACTGAGCCACCCAGGCATCCCAAGAATAATATTTTCTTAAAAACAACAACTTGATAGTCATAAGCAAAAAATTAAACCTGTACTTACCTTCCACCATAGATAAAAATGAACTCAAAGTGGATCATAGATCTAAATGTACAGGTTAAAACTATAAAACTTCTAAAAGAAAATATTAGTAATATTGAACTGGCAAAGATTTTTTATAAAGGACACAAAAACATAAACTATAAAAGAAAAATATCAATAAATCAGATTTGATGAAAATGAAAATTTCTTTCTCTTCAGAAGACACTGTTAACACAAATGTAAAGAACAAGCCATAAACTGGGAGAACATATCTGCAAAAAATGTACATGACAAAGGACTTGTATGTAGCATATGTAAAGAACTCTTACAACTCAATAATAAGATATGAGAAGTCCAATACAAAAAAAGAGGTGGGGGGGGGTAGACAAACTGAACAGACTCTTCATCAAGCTAGCTATAAGAATGCCAAATAAGAACATTAAAAATATACTCAGTATCAATAGTCATTATGGAAATATAAGTTAAAAATCACATTAGATACCACTGTATACTTACCAGCATAGCTAAAATTAAAAAGTTTTATCATTCTAAGTGTTGATGAGAACATGAAGGAACTAGAACTCTCATTTACTGCTTGTGGGAATGCAAATGTTACAACCACTTCAGAAAAAAAAAAGTCTGGCAGTTTCTTAAGAAGTTAACAGTGTTAAGTGTTCATTTAGTTAATTTAGTGTTTTCAGATAAAATGGAGGAAGTTAAATTGGAACTTCACATAAATAATAAATAATTTTTAATACAGGTATGGCCTAAAAATTTAACAAGACATATATATTAAAAAAGTTACTTGCTGTTATCTGAAATTCAATTTAATTGGGTACTTTGTATTTTTGTTTACTAAATCTGGCAATTCTACTTCCTGTACAGCCCAATCATTCCATTCCTAGGCATTTACCTAAGAAAAATAAAAATGTATGTCTACTTGTATATATAGTGTTCATAGAAGCTTCCTTTGTAATAGCCCTAAACTGGAAATAATTCAAATGTCCATGAACAAAAGATATCCATATAATAACAAAAACAAAACAAAACAAAACAAAAACAAAAAAAAGAACAAAAAAGATATCCATATAAACCATATAACACATTAGCATCCAATATAAAATAAAAGGGAATGAACTATGGATACACATAAGCTATGGATGAATATCAAATTAATTGTGCTAAGTGAGAGAAAGCAGTACATACCAAATTGTTCCATTTACATGAAATTCTAGAAAATGCCAACTTATCTATAACGTCGGAAAGCTAATCATTGAAAACCTAAGGCAGAGGCAGGGAAGATGCTTTTGAAACTTCTGGGAGTGATAGATATGTTCATTATCTAGATTTTGATGATGGTTTCATGAGTGTTTACATAGGTCAAGACCTATCAGATTGTATATTCTTTAAATATGTGCCATATGTTGTGTGTCAATGACACTTTGATGAAGCTATAAAATTTTGTTTTGAATTTTCCTGTGTGAATTTACTCTGTATATAACAGTGTGTGAAACTCCCCGGTGGATAAAATAACATTTTACTTACTTGGAGAGAGAAGTCCGACAAATATAAAAAGTTAAATAAAAGCACAAGTGTTAAACAAGATGTAATTTGGGACAGTATTTGCAAATATTAAACCTATGTATTTTAATTTATCCTACAATTCATGTTCCTTTGAAACTTTCTCCCTCAGAGAGAGACCTAAATCTTATAACCAGAGAGTGGAAGAAAACAGGTATTTGACTTCATTAACACGATAAGGGGCTTGCCAACTAAGCCTCGGGAAAGAATGGCTTTCTTACATTTCTTGAGTTATATCAAAGTAGATTTGGAGAATTAGTTCAAGGATTTTTCTACAATAGTGGAGAGCCAATATTCCTTCCACTTGCGACAACTAGATACTATGATTGAAAGTATAATAAGAGAAAAAAAATCATGCTTTATAGCCAATGATGGGCAAAAGAAGAGAGGAACAGAGTTTGAAAGCAGATGCCATGGTCCTCCTTTTCTACATCCTCTCAATATCCTCCGTGTCCTGCCAGTTTTGCTGACCCTCTTGCCCATACCTAAGGTTCAACCAGTGCCTTTGTTTGCTGTAGCAAAGGGCAAGAGCCTGAGGCTTCCCTGAGGCTTCTTGGCTTTCTGTGTGATTTGAATAAGAGCAGAAACATATGTGTGCCCTGAGGGAGAAATGGAGAAGGTAGCTGAGATTGCTGTCTGTCTTCTCTAAGAGGGGCTGCAGCTATAGGAATCTATTTATTTTGTTAAGGAGGCCCCCACATAGAAGGTTCGAACTCATGACCCTGAGTTCAAGACCTGAGCTGAGATCAAGAGTCAGATGCTTGACTGACTGAGCCACCCAGGTGCCCTAGTTATGGAAATCTTTAAACATCCGTATTTACCGGACAAATTGAGCACTTCTCTCCGCACAAAAACCTGCACATGGCCATTTATGGCAGCTTTATGGATAATTGCCAAAATGTGGAAGTAACCAAGAAGTCCCTCAGTAAGTGAATGGATAAAGAAACATTGGTACATCCAGAGAGTGGAATTATATGCAGAGCTAGAAAGAAATGCGCTGTCAAGCCATGAGAAGACGTGGAAGAAACTTAAATGCATAGAACTAAGTGAAAGAAACCAATCTGAAGAGGTTACATACTATGATTGCAACTATATGACATTCTGGAAGGAGACAGTAAAATAGTGGTTGCCAGAGATGTGTGACTGGGAAGAACAGGGATGAATAGGTGGAGCATAGAGGATTTTTAGGGCAGTGAAAATGCTCCATATGATACCATCAGGATGGATCCATATCTATACTTTTGTCCAAACCCAGAGACCATATAACACCATGAGTAAACCCTAATGTACACTGTGGTCTTAGAGTGACAATGACATGTCACTGTAGGTTCACCAACTGTAACAAATATATCACAAACATAACAAATATATCCTGGGGAGGGGGCGGGAATGTTGATTATGGGGGAGGGATTACAATATGGGGACAAGTGGTAAATGGGAAATCTCTGTTTCTTTGCTTGAATTTTACTGTGAGCCTGAAGTTGCTCTAAAATCTAGTCTTGAGGCACCTGGGGGGTTCAGTCATTTAAGATCTGACACTTCATTTCTGCTCAGGTGATGACACATGACCCTGAGATCAAACACTGCATCAGGTTCTGTGCTCAATATGGAGTCTGCTTGAGATTATCTCTCTCCCTCTCCCTCTGCACCATCCCCCACTTGCACTATCCCTCCCCTTCTTTAAAATAAATAAATAAACCTTAAAAGAAAAACTAATCTTAATTTTAGAAAAATAAATGATTAAGCTAATAGGGGGTTAATAACAGTTTAAATGAATAATGTTCACTTTTGAAGAAGAGTCACAGTATAAGAAAAACGGTACTCATTAGGACTTTAGGAAACATTTGTAGGAATTCTGGGAGGCCTTATAATAATTTCATCACCAAAAGGGTGTGTGAGACCCACAGGTCTGCAATCACCCACAGCAGGCCCACCTGATGTACATGACTTTCAAGGAACCATGAGCAGCCAGCAGACCATCTATCTCAGTTCACTGGTCTCATTCTATAATCTCTGAGCTGATGTCAAGGTCTGATATACAAGCATTGGGCTTTTTTCACTCACACCAGACACAGAGACTTCAGACCCCCTCCTTTTCTCATTTCAACTATTCCATAATCCAGCTCAAGTTTCTCAGCCTCCAGAAACTGGAAGAGAATTGACACTCTTCACTATTTGCCATTTACTTGGTACTTTCTGTACATTATTTCTGTCTCTGTAAGCAGGGATCCTAGCAGGACCCAATCTACCCTTGAGAGTGGTCGAAGGATACCCCACCTCACAAAACACTGTTTGGAACTTGGATTTGCATGGAAGCTAGAATGTCTTCTGGGAATGTGTCTTGATGGCTATTCATGGCTGGGGTTCAGACAAGCCTGATAGGCTTGAGTGCCATGGACTGGCCAGGTCTTACAGAAGACAGAGAAGAAATTGATCCTATGGACTCAGACTCAGTCAGCAAAAGGCCCAAAGGTCTGTGCAGGAGAACTAAACTGGGTTTGCTGTGGTGGCTATCAGAGGGTCTCTCCTTAACTCTGCCATTCTAGAACATTCCACACTTGAAAGTGCTGTTCCGCTAAATTCTGACAAACTTCTGACCAGGCTGTGGAGTTCACCAATTGAGTATAAATGAGGGAGAGAGTATTTTCTATCCTTATCAAAGCAATTACCCTAAGTCATGAATCTAGCAGTGTTCTACTGACACCACTCAGCAGGCAATAGAGAGTTGTTAAGTTTGTGAGTCAAGCTGTCCCACACCATAGAATTTATGTCCTCTGCTATTTCTCAGTGAATCTCTATTTCAGCCCCACCAAGCAGCCACTCTGAGCTGCTCAGCAGAAGCAGAACTCAAGCTTCGAGTTGTACCCTGGCAGAGTTCTGGGGACCAGGGACTGGTGAGGGCAGGGGGCACCCCCCTGCCACTGAGAAACACCAAGACTATTGGTAATCTGTTTTTGAGGAGGGAATTTCATCTTGAGTAGAGGAGCTATCGTAAATCAGGGATCAGTACGAATGCACCTTTAGTTGTATCCTCAGGGGGTTGAAATCTGAGACTTTTGGTTTATATTCCACTTAATGCTCACAGTACCACTGGAAGTCAGACACATATTTTCCCCATTTTACAGATGTAGAAACTATGTTGCTGAGGAGAAAACCACTGTAGAGCTCACTGGGATGCAGCCATAAGCAGCTATTCCTCACTCAGGCACCTGTGGGTTGGCTGTGGTTTGGCTGATCTAGGTGGGACTCAGCTGGGCTTGTTTCCAGGCTGTGGGGTACATCCAGGCATGCTCAACATGTCAATCCCATGGCAAAGGGCTCAAAAATCCAACAGTGCAAGTGCATTTAAAGCCTTTATTCTGGGCTGCCTGGGTAGCTCAACTGTTGAATGCTCCACTGGTGATTTTTAGGTCACGATCTCCCAGGTGGTGGCATCAAGCCTGGCACTGGGCTCCATGCTCAAGGGAGTCTGCTTGAGATTCTCTCTTTCCCTCTCCCTCTGCCTCTCCCCCTACTCTCTTGCAAATAAATACTTATATCTATTTATTTATGTATTTATTATTTTTTAAGGTTTTATTTATTTATTTGACAGAAAAATACAGTGAGAGAGGGAACACAAGCAGGGAGAGTGCAAGGAGAAGCACGTTTCCTGCTGAGGAGGGAGCCCCCCTCCCCATATGGGGCTCTCCATCCCAGGACCCTGGGATCATAACCTGAGGGAAAGCAGATGCTTAACTGGGCCACCCAGACACCCCCAATAAATATATATTTTTAATAAGTTTTTAAAAAAATTTTTTTAAAGATTTTATTTATTTATTTGACAGAGATCACAAGTAGGCAGAGAGGCAGACGGGGCAGGTGGGGGGGCGGAAAGCAGGCTCCCTGCTGAGCAGAGAGCCCCACACGGGGCTCGATCCCAGCACCTGAGCTGAAGGCAGAGGCTCAACACACTGAGCCATCCAGGCACCCCTAAAAAGTGTTTTTTTTTTGTTTGTTTTTGTTTTTTTTTTTAAATAAAACCTTCAGGGACGCCTGGGTAGCTCAGTTGGTTAAGCAGCTGCTTTCGGCTCAGGTCATGATCCCAGTGTCCTGGGATCGAGTCCCACATCGGGCTCCTTGCTCGGCAGGGAGCCTGCTTCTCCACCTGCCTCTGTCTACCTGTGCTTGCTCTCTCTCTCTCTCTCTCTGACAAATAAATAAATAAAATCTTTAAAAATAAATAAATAAATAAAACCTTCATTCACATCGCTTCTCCTAACACCCCATTGGTTAAAGCAAGTCACGTGGGTAAGCCATGTGGGTAGGGAAGCAGATGCTTCCTGTGGAAGAGGGAGGGGGGTTGCTTTCAACTCCTACTTGTCTGAGGCCAAAGCTAGAGATGCTTTCTTGCAGCCTCTGCTCACTGCCCCCTCTAAAAATTCCCTGGTTTGTTGTCTTTACCACTGAATGAAGCAATCAATTTCACACTTTCGCCCTGTTGTTCAGGTCTTTGTGCTTTGGCATTTGCTTTGTCTCTGCAGTGGGATTGTTGAGTATTAAAGCAGGGACACTTCTGGGTCACTCCCCACCCTGCACGATGCTGACACAGAGAAGAACCACAGTAAGTAATTACAGAAGGACTGGTCAGGTGTATCATCATACCAAGAAGCCTGCGGTAAGTGCCACTTTGAGTATTCTGGCAAATTATGTGAAAACAAGCCCAAAAGAGCTGACTGTGTAGCTGTGGCCCCCCCATGCTGGAGGAAGATGACAACTCTTTGTTATTTCTGAGGATCTGCCACCAGCAGGTACAGCTGGATTAATCAGCACTGTGTCCTCCTTGCAGACTTAATTAGCAGTTCTAGTTGAAACTTAGCTTCTTATTAAAACCAGACTTTAAAAAAGAAACTGTTCCAAGCTTATATCCTAACTTTCAGTTCCATGTCATTCAGATATGAGATGAAATCTCACTGTTTTAAATTGAGTTTTAATTGACATATAGCTTTTGTGAAGTTTAAAGTATACAATGTGTTGATTTGATACACTTATACATTGCTATATGATAGCTACTGTATGTAGCCTTAGCTAACACTTCCATCACATCACATAATTATCATTTCCTTTTTTGTGGTGAGAACATTTAAGATCTAGTCTCTGAGTAACTTTCAAGTATATAGTGCAGTATTGTTAAAAATTAAAAATAGAAGAACTACCATATGATCCAGCAATATCACTTCTTGGTATATAAACAAAAGAAGTGGAAATAAGATATAGAAAAGATATCTGAACTCCCATGTTTATTGCACCATTATTCACAGTAGCTAAAAATGAAGAAATAATATGTGCCATCAATGAATAAATGGATGAAGAAGACAGTGTGTGTGTGTGCGTGTGTGTGTGCGTGTATATATAACGGAATATTATTCAGCCATAAGAAAGAAGGACATCCTTCCATTTGCATTAATATGGATGAAGCTTGAGGGCATTATGCTGAATGAGATAAGTCAGACAGACAAAAATAAATATGATATCACTTATACGTGGAATCTAAAAAGCAGAACTCCTAAAAACAAAGAGTAAAATAGTGGTTACCAGGGCCATGGGGGTGGGGGAATTTGGGATGTGGGTCAAAGGGTATAAATTTGCAGTTAGAAAATGCATAAATTCGGGATGCCTGGGTGGTTCAGTTGGTTAAGTGTCTGCCTTCAGCTTGGGTAATGATCTCACAGTCCTAAGATCCAGTCTGGCATCAGGCTTCTTGCTCAGTGGAGAGTTTGCTTCTCCGTCTGCCTCTCCCCCTGCTCGGGCTCTCCCTGACAAATAAATAAAAAATATCTTTAAAAAATGCATACATTCTGGGGATCTAATGCATAAAATCTCATTTTCTAAAGAAAGTCAAGAAATGAGAGTCAGAGTGATTCCAGAATGCCCTTCCCCTCGTCAACTGAGATGATGATAATGCAGGTTAATACTTAGCTAAGCACTCACTGTGTACAAGGATCATGCGTTCACCACCTTGCTCAATCTTCATCTTCCTTAACCTTATAGTTATTACAACTGTGTAATATTATAATTATTACCCATTTGGCAGCTAGAGAAAATGAGGTTTTTTTTTTTAAGGTTTTATTTATTTATTTGACAGACAGAGATCACAAGTAGGCAGAGAAGCAGGCAGAGAGGGAGAGAGGAGGAAGCAGGCTCACTGCTGAGCAGAGTCCAATGCGGGGCTCGACCCCAGGACCCTGAGATCGTGACCCTAGCCGAAGGCAGAGGCTTTAACCCACTGAGCCACCCAGGCGCCCCGAGAAAATGAGTTTTGAAGAAGTAAAAGTACTTGCCCAGTGCCCCGATGCTTACAAATAGTAGCTCTGGGAAGTAAATCCCTGACAAAAAAAAAAAATTAAAAAAATACTGTGCACTTTCATACTCACTGCTCAATCCCTATTGCATTCATGTTTATTTTATTGAAATGATTTCAAGTGCTACAAAGTACAGCAAAGAATATTCATGTATCACTGATCAGTTTTGTAAAATGTTACCTTTTTCTTTTGTCTTTTGGTGATTGGTTTTAAAACACCAAAATACTACAGACACAGAACATGACCCACAGCCATCCCTCCTCTCTATTCGGGGTTACCACTTGAATTTAGTATTTTAATTCCAGCAGATTTTTTTAATGTTTACTACATATGTAAATAAAGACAAACATTGTGTAGAATTTTGAATGTTTCCAAGTTCTATTTACATAATATCCTTCTAAAATGTGTTTTTCATCCCACCTGATGTGCTTGGGATTTCTCCATGTTGATGCATCTGGAATATTGCTATATGCTTTATTTTGTAATTATATCATTGTTTACTCATTCTCCTCTTGGTTTTTGTTAGTACAAACAATACATCAATGGATATTTTCCGTTTGAGTTTCTTCATGCACATTTGCCAGAAGTTTCTGTGAAAAGTACCTAAATTGATACTCCTGTGTTGAAGGGTATATTTTGTACCTGATTCCTGTGTGGGTCTCCAATGAGGTCATACCAGTTTCCATTGCCACCAGCAGGACCTGGGAGCCCCACGTAGCTTATATCCTCACCCACACTGATGATTGTTAGAATTTTAAAAATTTTCCAATCTAATGGCAGTAAAAGGCAGCTCATTTTAATATATTGTCTTTGATAGTTAGAAGTGTGTCTTAATACTCCATTGCCCAGTCATGTTTCTTCTTCTGTGAATGTTTTGATCTTATTATCTGTCCATTTTCCTATGGAACTGTCTTTTTCTTATTGATTTGGACTCTGGATACTACTCAGTCAGTTACATGTGCTGAAAATATATTTCATGTATATGAAATATACATGAAATATATGACTTATCTTTTCATCTTTTTAATGATGTCTTTAATCATATAGAAATTTAAAATTTCAATGTCATTACTTAACTCAATTTTAAATATGTTAATCTTTTATTTGAAAGGCAATACATACAGCTTAAAACTCAGGAGGTACAAAGAGCATATAGTGACAAGTTTTCTCTTGCTCTTCCTCAGTCACCCAGTTACCCTTGGCATCCTTCCAAAATTATTTTATGCACATAAAAACAAACTATAAATATTTTTTCCTTTGAACTCCAATATGAACATACTGTGTACACTGTTGTGTATAGTGTGTCTTAGGGTTTTTTCACCTTTTATCTAAATCTTAAAAGTGATTCTATATCAGTACTAAAGAGTTTACATTTTACAGCTCCAGTATCCCATAGTATGAGTGTATTATAATTAATATTTTATCAGTTACTGATTAATACTTGGTAGTTGGCCAACTTTTGAGGAATAGAAACAATGTTGCACTAAGCAACCTATATAACCTATAGAATATATATGTATATCCCCTATAAAGAAAAACATGTTCTTTTATCATTATACAAATGTGTACATATGTCTAGGGAACAAATTCTTAGATATGGAAATGCATGGTCAAAGAGTAGGTACAACTGTATTTTTGATAGATATTACCAAATTCCAAATTCCAGAGGAAATTTTTATAACAGCACTGGAAGAAGGTCTGTTTTCTATACCATGTGTGATACTATAAATCAGATTTCTGGATTTATACCAACATGAGAGGTGAAAAATACTATCTCAGTGTGGTTGTAATTTGTGTTTCTGTTACTATCAGTGAAATTGAAATAAATAAAATATTTTTAGATTTTTTGAAGACCACTTGTATATATTTTTCTGTGATGTGTTTGTTCATGTCAAATTATTAGTGCTTTATTGATTTGCAAAAAGGATTTTCTCTCTCTTTTTTAAGATTTTATTTATTTATTTGACAGAGAGAGACACAGCAAGAGAGGGAACACAAGCAGGGTGAGTGGGAGAGGGAGAAGCAGGCTTCTCGCTGACCAGGAAGCCCAATGTGGGGCAAAATCCCAGGACTCTGGGATCATGACCTGAGCCAAAGGCAGGCGCTTAATGACTGAGCCACTCAGGAGCCCCCCCAAAAGATTTTAATTTTAGTGAAATCAGCTCTTTGTGATGTTAGTTGTAAATTTTTTCCCAGATTGTTCCTTAGGTTTTTGACTATACTTAGGTGTTGTTGTTGTTTTAGTAATTTCTATACCCAACATGGGGCTTGACTTTACAATACTGAGATCAAGAGTTGCATGCTCTACCACCTGAGCCAGTCAGGTGTCCACCCACCGTGTTTCTCTACTTTTGTTAAATTCTTCTCTGATCTGATGTCATCAAAATATTTCTCCTGGGTTTCTTCTTAAAATTTGTAGTATTTTGCTTCTTTGCATTTAGTTTTTCAATTCATCTGAAATTAATTATTGTTTATGGTGTTAGGTAAAAAAGTAATTTAGTTCATTTCCCATATATTATATATATTATAATTAGTTATTAGTTTTATATAGTATATTTAGTTATATTATAACTATATTAGAATATATGTGTGTATATATATACATGCATGTGTGTATATATATGTAT
>RCUC01105312.1:0-10080 GCA_003697995.1 Taxidea taxus jeffersonii
TGTCTAACTTAGCAGCCACTGTGGCCGGGATGGAGCTCAGGCTCTGGCAGAATGTTGGCAAGAGCGGGGAGTGGCCACCTGCTCTTGCAGAAGTTCCTTTGGGGAAGCGTAAGGGGAAATGACTGGGAAGGAAAGGATGTAGTTTCTGTCCCCGGAAGGGAAGGAGGGAAGGCTCACCTGGGCAGGCTCGGGCTGCCCGTCAGCCCGTCCACGCACCCCATCCAGAGCCACTGCGGTTGGGCTCCCGTTGGGCTTCTCGGGGGAACAGCTGCGGCCTTCCACCTTCGGGCCCCGGGACTCCTCCAACTCTTCATGTTATCGGGGATCCCAAAGAGCTGGAGTGGCTGCATGTTATACTTACTGGTTATTATTGGTTCAGAACTTAGAACTGAGAAATTCTTTTTTTCCTAAAGATTTTTAGTTATTTGAGAGAGGCAGAGGGAGAAGCAGGCTCCCCGTGGAGCAGGGAGCTCAAGCAGGACTCGATCCCAGGACCCTGAGACCATGACCAGAGCCCAAGGCAGATGTTTCACCCACTGAGCCCCCAGGGGCGCCCAGCTGGCTTAGTCGGTAGAGCAGGTGACTCCTGACCTCAGGGTTGTGAGTTCCAGTCCCAGGCTGGGCCAGGAGGCAACTTAAACCTCGTGCATCTAAAATAACAAGTTATTTGTAATAATTTGTGAAAGTTGGTTTTTCCACGCTGACTGCAGCTGGGTGGTGAGAGTATTGGGTTTCTCGCAGTCACTGGTGTCTGCCTGGTGGAGGCAGCCCTGGCTGACCTCTGTCTGGACATCCCTCATCTCTGCTTCCGGCCAAGGGCACAGCGGCCCCGGGAGAGGGCGGTTCGGAGGCCAAGCAGGAAACCGCAGCTGCTGTGAAAGACCCGGCGCCCTCCCCTTGGTGTCGCTGTTGCCTGATGCTCAGAGAGAGGCTGCCTTCTACAGCTCGCCTCGGGGCTTTGTTTCGGGGACAGAGGCATGTGGCTTCTGCTCCCCGTGGCTCTCGAAAGCCCCACACAGGAAGAGGGCTGCCAGACTGCGAGGCCCGGGCTGCTGGGGGGAGGGGGGCGCTGCAGGAGGCTCTCGGAGCACCGGCGTCCTCAGCCCTCTCCGCATCCACAGTTTGACGAAGGCCGCAACAACTTTGAGGGGGACATCACCAAAGAGAAGCTGCTGGACTTCATCAAGCACAACCAGCTGCCACTGGTCATCGAGTTCACGGAGCAGGTGTGGCTCTCCTGTGGGTCCTGTGCCCTGAGGATGGGGTGGCGCGGGAGGGTCACGAGGTCCTGGCCCCGGGGACTCCTAGATACCCAGTGTTGCCTCAGTGGCATCGTAGCTGCCAAGAGAATCTCGTGTCAATGGCTCAGTTCATGGCCCAGACCCAGTATCCTCTGCTTGTAACACAGACAGCCCCAAAGATCTTCGGAGGTGAAATCAAGACCCACATCCTGCTGTTCCTGCCCAAGAGCGTGTCTGACCACGACAGTAAGCTGAGCAACTTCAAGAAGGCGGCTGAGCACTTCAAGGGGAAGGTGAGCCCTCGCGTGTCTGCCGCGGGCAGAGGGTGGAAACCGCCTCGGTCCCGCCTGATCATGCCTCTCCCCCCAGATCTTGTTCATCTTCATCGATAGCGATCACGCCGACAACCAGCGCATCCTGGAGTTCTTTGGCCTCAAGAAGGAGGAGTGCCCCGCCGTGCGCCTCATCACCCTGGAGGAGGAGATGACCAAGTACAAGCCAGAGTCCGATGAGCTGACGGCGGCGAAGATCGAGGAGTTCTGCCATCGCTTCCTGGAGGGCAAGATCAAGGTGGGGCAGCCACGTCCTGGAGTGGCGCTGGCCTATGCCGGCCTCTGGGCCCTCGGGGCTCCCCTGCTTAGGGAGCGCGGAGCAGCCCCGACCTCCGGGCACGGTCATCTCCTGCGGCTCCGAGGCCCGGTGTGGGGGCTCCGGGCATCCGTGACCCTGCTCCACCTGCCCTCCAGCCCCACCTCATGAGCCAGGAGCTGCCCGAAGACTGGGACAAGCAGCCTGTCAAGGTGCTGGTTGGGAAAAACTTTGAAGAAGTTGCCTTCGACGAGAAAAAGAACGTCTTTGTGGAATTCTGTAAGTGAAGTCCCTCCAGCGCCCCCGGGCTTGTCCGCCCCACGAGGATGTGCACACTGGGGGCAGGCAGCGGGCGGCTCTGGGCCCGGCGCCTCGGCATGGCTCTCTTTCAGATGCCCCGTGGTGTGGCCACTGCAAACAGCTGGCTCCCATTTGGGATAAGCTGGGAGAGACGTACAAGGACCACGAAAACATCGTCATCGCCAAGATGGACTCAACGGCCAACGAGGTGGAGGCCGTGAAAGTGCACAGCTTCCCCACGCTGAAGTTCTTCCCTGCGAGCGCGGACAGGACGGTGCGTGGCCGGCCCGGGGCTGGGGGGGAGGGCAGGGGGCGCCTGGCTCCCTGACCCTCCCCCTCCCCTTCCACAGGTCATTGATTACAACGGGGAGCGGACACTAGACGGTTTTAAGAAGTTCTTGGAGAGTGGTGGCCAGGACGGGGCTGGGGACGATGACGTGAGTAGGGGTCTGTGGGCGCCGCTGGAGGGGCATGCGTGTGTCCCCAGGCCGGGCAGAGCCACTCTCCCTGAGGAGCGCTCCGGACGGTGGCCTTCAGAGGGGCCTCAAAGTGCTGACATTTGCTCATGGCACCTCGGGCTTCTCCCCCGCCACTTGGCTGCCGTGTCCTGCTGGACAGCAGCCTAGGCCTGTCCGTGTCAGCCTCGGACGGCTGGAGCGAAGCAGGGGGTCGTCTGCTGCGTGTGGGGGGCCCGGAAGGGGCAGCAGGCTTGCCCAGGGAGTGTACTGTGAAGCTGGCAGGGGGCCCGGGGGCGGTCACTGGCCCCACAGACCCTGGAGGCTGGGGTCCTGGGCTCCCCTCCCACCCTGTCTTGTTGGCCGAAGGCCCCTCGCGTCCGCTCTGAGACCAGAGTTGGTCGCTTCTGTCCGAATGGCCCGCTGGGCTGTGCCACCAGCTTGTCCCAACCGGCTTCTTCGTGTCCCTCCTCTTCCGCCCCAGGACCTGGAGGACCTGGAAGAAGCGGAAGAGCCTGACCTGGAGGAGGAGGACGACCAGAAGGTGGCGAGAGATGAGCTGTGAGGCGGGGCGCGCAGACCTGGGCGCCCAGACATGACCCCCAGACACGACCCCCCCACGGGCGGCGCAGCCTCCAGAAGCCCGAGGACCCTTGCGGGAAGGCGGGAACCCCGGCTGGAAGTGCAGGGAACGTTTCTAACGCGACACTTGACCTAATGTGTGAGTTTAGACCCGCCTCTTACTTCTGCTTTTCAGTCTTTGGAAAGGGATTTCTCTCCAGGCCGGCTCACTTTGGTGGGCCGTTTGTTTTTCTTAATTGTGATGTACTTTTTCGTACACGGTTTTGTGCAAAGTGCTTGTGAAGATGTCTCTGAATCTCACGTAGGTGAAGTCTCCTTCCTATTAGGATTTATACTATCACTTTAAGAAATTCCATCTGTGGGATTTTGAGACATTTTTGGACGTCAGGGTGTCCCACTGTGGCCGGGCCTCCCTGGAGACTCCTGTCCCCCGCGTGGGGCAGGGCCGGCCGGGTCCCTCTCCCCTCCCGCTGGTATCGCGTGACGGGGCCTGGGTCTCGTGTTGTTGGCTTAGATCGAGGCTCTGGGTCTCGTCGCGGGGGCCTTGTACGACTGGAGAGGGTGGTGGGAGCCAGCTGAGCCCAGGGCAGCCCCCCTACCTCCCCGAGCCAGGCTCCCCGGCACTCTGACTTCCAGCGCCGCCTGAGGCCTGCGGCAGGCAGAACCAGAACCCTCCATTTCCAGGCTGGGCAACGGCCAAGGGTGCTTGAGCCAAACCACGTGCGGGCCGTTCTTCAGCCGTTTCTACCACGATATTGGAATTGAATACATTGGCCAAATAAAGTTGAAATTTTACTACCTCTCGTCTCTGCCTCACAAGCTCTCCATGCGGCGGGGAGTGGGCCGGGGTCAGGCCTCTCCCCATCAGGGCAGCTTTCTCGGAGTGTGCGGCCTCCACGGGAGCCACAGGCGTGTCCCAGGTGGTCAGCCGCCAAGCACGCGCGGCCGCGGTGCTGCAGCTGGATGGGGGCGGGGGTCCGGGGCAGTCCTGGGGCATCTTGCTGCCTCGGGACACAAGGTGGCCCCTTGCGGAGCCTGCCTGGCCAGTGCCAAGGCTTCCTGCCGCCGGGGATCTGACAAGGAGTCCGCGGCATGTGCTTGGTCACAGGTGAGCCAGTGGCATTGCTGTGCTCACCATCGAGCCACGCTGGGCAGGGTCGCGTGTTCAGATAGCGAATCACCCAGGTTTTAAAATGTGATTTGACCTGTAGAATCTCTGCTCGTTCGTAGCTCACACTGAGAGAAGAAATGGTCTTCCTGGATGGCAGGCCCAGCTGCGGCGCGGGGCTGACGGCATGTGGGACCCCGGGCAGCATCTTGAGAGCCGGAGAGGGGCTCCACACGGCTGGCGGGACTCTTGGTCACCCAGCCATCACCACCCGGGGTTTTGTATCTGTTGGGTCTCTGAGCATGTCCACAGCAGCAGGTGGGACCCAAGGGCTGCCTGCTGACGTCCTGGGAGGAAATGCACGTGAACATTCGGTCCACCTTGGGTCAAGGACAGGAGGAAGCGCAGTTCCCGAGAAGCCCTGCAGCACACATGCATTGTTCAATCCCTGGCTCCCCAGCTCTGATGCCCACGTGCCGAAGGCGGCTTTGCCGGTGCAGACGTGCCCATAAGATGTGCTATGATCGGGCTCCTCTCAGTGTTCTCCGCTCACTACCGTGTGCCTGCCCGTGTCCTCCCTGCCGCTGGCAGCCCGGCCTCCAGGCCTGAACAGACCCCAGCCCAGGGCAGGAGAGCAGTACCCAGCCAGTGTGCTGGGGGGACCCAGCGTTAGCATCCTGGGCAGCACCAGCCAGGCCCTCAGCCACTCCTCCACTCGGCAGCCCTGGTCCTCAGGTGGCCTGTGCCGGCGCTGGCTTCTAGCTCTTCCGCTCCAGGGTTTACGTGTGTGTCGTGCCTTGGTCCTAGAATGGTGGTAGCCCTGCCCTCCAAAATGTGAGCTGTTCCCGCAGAGGGACGCATGGCCTCCAGCGGAGGAAACCAGCACAGAGGGAGGCCGTCGGGAGTCAGAGCTACACACTGGGGGAGGCTGGGCCTGTCCTGTGCTCCCGGCCCCAGCGGCTGGTGTGGGTGACCCTGACGACCCAGCTGTGCCAAGCCAGGTCCTGTGCATGGAGAGTCATGTGCTGCCGGGAGGGGAGTGAGTCACCCATACCTTTCCCCTTTCGCAAAGGCAGCTGATGGGCACATTCCAGGGCCCGGGGTTGGCCAGGAGGCTGTGGGTTGGAGTCCAAGAGCCGGCAGAGCCTCTGGATTAGCAAAGTGCTCAGTTCTGGCTTAACAGCCTGGGACATCCCAAATCTCTGTCCCTTCCCCCTTCTACTCGCTGCAGGTGCTTAGAGGCTGCTGTCCGGCCGCACACCAGCCCCTTGAGGTCCTCCGGCCGCAAAGCCTGCTGGCAGGAGAGGGGCCGGCAACAGGCCTGCACCTGTTCTCCTAACCGGCCCTCAGGCTCCCGCTTTTCCTTGGACTTTTCCGCGGAAGCTTCCTGGATGAACTGAATGCCTTAGTTGGCTGCAGTGCTCTAGAAGGCAGAAGCCTAGCATTGAGCAAACCGGTCACCTCACAAGTGCCCGTGGCGCCAGGGGCCACGCTGGACGGAGCCCGGTGCGGCTGCGCCACAGGGAGGCTCTGCAGCCTCGGCTCCGGCGCTCAGCCTTGGCTTCTGACCAAAGGTTTCCAAAAGGGGATGCCTCAGGTCACACCTGTGGCTTAGAGGACAGTCCCCCGTCCTCACTAGAATAAAAAGCACAGTAAATACCTTTCAGGGGGTCTTTTGTGACTGGCGGGAGGGGGAGCTTCCGGCACCCGTCCCTTCTCTGATCCAAATGGAAATGCCAAAGCCACAAACTGCCAAGCTCTCAGCCCACCTCAGTCAGATAGACCAGGGGGTGCATCACTGGGGTGGCCAACAGGCTGGCACCGGCTGGCCTGTCTCTAGCTCAAAGCTGGGTCACTCTCGGGAAGGGCTGTGCCCTTGGCAGCTTTATCCGGGGTTCCGGGAGGGCAGCCAGAATAGGCAATCTTCACATCAAAGGAAAGTTCTTTCTCCTGGAAACCAGCCCGAAGCTATACTGACCCCTCCCAAGTGACCAGGAGTTAAGATCAGCTGGCATCAGCCTCTGAGCCTGCAGTGCAGGGCCACCGGGCACCGGCCCTGTATCGGACCCCGGCAGCAGCAGGCGGGGGCTCTGGGAAGGGCTGGGGAAACTTGTCAGGGCAGGCAGTCCGTCCGAGGCAGTGCCCCGTTTCGCCACAAGATTTGGCCCAAGGCTTTGCACCTAGAAGGTGTTAAACACATTTGTTGATTTGGTTTTGTTGGATCCAAACCAGCCTGGTGACACAAGGCTGCTGGTAAGCAGGCTGCCTGCCCCACCCCTGTGCCCAGCGCCCGTCCATCTGGGCTCTGTCCTCATTCAGGGTCTGGGCGACCACCCAGGGGGATCGCGCCCACGTTCTGGGCTGCACTGCATCCCTCCGATCTTCCGATGTGGCAATGCTAAGCCCCAGAACCCCAGACTGTGATCTTATATGGAAATACAGGGGTCACAGGTGTGATCAGTCAAGATGAGATCATGCTAGGATAGGAGGACCCTAATCCAATGACTGGGATTCTTACAAAAAGGGGAAATTTGGACACAGACAGGAAAGGAGGAGACCATGGGACACAAAGGCAGAAAGGCGGTGATACATCTATGAGCCAGAAAATACCAAGGACCACCACCAAAAGCCAGGAGAGGGACCTGGAACAGATTCTCCTTCTGAAGGAACCAACCCTGCAACACCTTGATCTTGGGCTTCTGGCCTCTAGAATCACGAGAAAATCAGGTTTTAAGTCCCCAGTCTGGACCTGCTGGTGACGCAGCCCTAACAAATGCAGCCAGCCAGCCTCACGTGCTGCGGGGCTGACCCTGAGCCCCCATGCGTGCTTCTGAGCGTGTGCTCATGTCTACTGCTTCTCTCCAGTGAAGCCGAGCTACCTCCACACACTGGTGGCCACCGCAGGGCCGCTCGCGCCGGCCTAGCTGGCTGGGTATTTCCTTAGCTTCCCGCTGGTTCGGCTCTCAGGTGTCTAGGCCAAGCAGAGCATCACACCAAGGGGTGTGATGGCCCCTCCTAGGGGAGCAGATGGCACGCTCTCCCAAGTGGGAGCAAGGGTGTCCTTGGCACTGAGGGGCGGGAGCCTGGAAGCAGGGCAAGTGTGGGGGGTGGGGACATGGGGAGGGAGGGAAGCAGGGCAGCGTGGGCTGGGCAGCTGGGAGCCAAGGTGTTAGTTGGATTCTGACCTGGGAAGTTTCTGAGGAGGAGGTGCAGGCCTGAAGGGAGGTGACAAGTGACAAGGAGGGATACGGGTAGGGCTGGACCTTCTCTGGCATGGTCAGGGCCCTGTGCCTTCTCCTCGGCTGGGGGCAGCCCCCTTGCTCTCCGGGAGGTGGACGCAGCCACCCTCACTGGACACCGTGGATGCCTTCGGCAGGTACCTGGGCCCTCTCCATGACCTTGGTAGCTGCTTGCCTTCCTCACGGGTCCTGTCCTTCCAGTGCCTTCTCCTACCCTCTGTAAGGCACCTTCTGGGCCCAGCTGTGGGGCAGACAGCAGTGGCCAGGAAGGATCTGACCCCTTTGGCCGGGGCACAGCGACAGGTGGGCTGAAAGATGAACCACTGAACATGATCCCACGCAGGCCCGGGCGCGGCTCCGTTTCAGCCCCTCCCGGCCGGGGCATGACTGCGCAGCTTTATATAGCGCCGCGGTCCTATATAAGAGGGAGGCACCGGGCGGCCCAGGAGCGCGGCGGCGGCGGAGACTGCATGCGCGGTGTGATCCCGGCCGGACACGTCCCTTCCCCGAGCATCAGGGTCCCCACGCGGCGGGCCCGCCACAGCACCCAGGATGCCCAGCAGGACCGGCCGCTATGCCCGGTACAGCCCCCGGCAGCGGCGCAGGCGGCTGCTGGCCGAGCGCAGCGTGCGCTTCCCTAACGACGTCCTGTTCTTGGACCACATCCGCCAAGGGGACCTGGAGCAGGTGGGGCGCTTCATCCGGGCTCGGAAGGTCGCCCTGGACACCATCCACCCCTCAGGTGAGTGCCCCAGCCCGGCGCGGGGTCTGTGGGGTGTCCGGGGAAGGCTCCGCCTTGACCCCTCTTGCCCGGCCGTGCCCTGCGCAGGCCTGGCCGCCCTGCACGAGGCTGTGCTCTCCGGGAACCTGGAGTGCGTGAAGCTGCTGGTCAAGTACGGGGCTGACATCCACCAGCGGGACGAGACCGGCTGGACGCCTCTGCACATCGCGTGCAGCGACGGGTACCCGGACATAGCCAGGTGAGGGGTCCGGCCGCGGGCTCCGTCCCCACCGCTCTGGCCTCAAGGGGCCTCGGGGATGGGGTCTGGGCGGTCCGGGTCCAGCTGCGAGCCCCAAGAGCTCCCGGAGCCTCCTCTCCGCCGTCGTGTCGCGGGGTCGGGCCTCCTCCTCTGCTCCCCTCCTGCAGAAACCCTACAAGGGTGTGCGTCAGCGGCGGCCCGCGGCCCGGGGCGGGGTCAGAGCGCCCTCGGCCACCTCCCCACCGCCGCCTCGGCCCCCCAGGTACCTCATCTCGCTGGGGGCAGACAGGGACGCCGCCAACGACGACGGAGACCTGCCGTCGGACCTCATCGACCCGGACTTCAAGGACCTGGTGGAGCTCTTCAAGGGGACCACGATGGACTGACCCCCGCCCCGCCCCCAGGGCTCGGGCCCTGCCGGGAGAAGTGGGGCGCCCACCCCCAAGGGCTCGGAACTGCCCGGCCGGTGGGACCCCGGCACCTGGGCACGCCCCTTCTGGCCTGGCTTCTCCTCCGCGTGAATTTTTTATTGGGACTCTTTTTACTTTTTCAATAAACGTCGTCCGCTAGCGCCTGGTGGTGGCCTGGTTCCTGGGGACGGGCCCAGCTCCCGCGCTCCCGGCGGTCAGCGGGCCCTGCCGGGCGCTCCGGCTTGCGGGTCCGGGCGCCGGCGCCAACGCAGGCGGCCAGAGTCTCGGGGCTCCCGGCTCCGAGCTGTCTGACCGCGCCCGCCGCGGGCCCCGTGCGCCCCGCAGGCCCCGTGCGCCCCACTCTGCCGCACCCCGGCCTGGGGAAACCCGGAGCGCGGGCACGACCACTCCCCGGCCTCAGGCCCCACCCCCGCCTGCTGCGCGCGCCGGCCGTCACGTGACCCTCACGCTCCCCGCGCCTGCGCACGGCAGTGACGTCACTTCCGGCCGTGCCCCTGCTGGCGGCGGCGGCGGCGGCGGCGGCGGCGGCGGCGGAGCGGGCGAGGTGAGGTGAGGCGGGGGCGGGCGCGGGGGCGAGGTGAGGCGGGGGCGGGGCGGGGCGGGCGTGGCCGGGGCCCGCCCTGGCGCGGCGGTTGGCGCGGGGAGAGCCCGGGCGGGGTCGCGCAGGGCCGGGAGCGGGCGCCGCGTTCGGTCCGCTGCGCCCGAGTCGCTGGGCCCCAGTCGCTGGGCCTGCTGGGGAGCGCGCAGCCCGGCGCGGAGGGGCGGCGCGGAGGGGCCGTGGGGCCAGCCGGGGAGGTGGGCTGGGGAGAGGCAGCCGGGACCCGCCCTTTCCGGCCTCTGAAGCAGCCGCCGCCGAGGTGGACAAATGTCCCGCCTTCCCCCTTCCCCAAAGGGACAGTCCTGAGGACGCTTCTTGGCTCCTGGGATGCAGCTGGCCAGGCCCCGCCGCAGCGTTTCCCGCAGGCCGGGTGGTGCGGGGCTGGTGCGGGGCTGGTGCGGGGCGCAAAGGCGGTGAGCTGCGCCCGGCCCCCGGGGAGCCCGCTCCCTGGGCTGCAGGGCCTGACGCCGCCCCCGGGGGCTGCCGCGGTTGGTGGTGCACAGGGGTATGGCGGTGCCGGTGTCCTGCCGTGCGGCCAGCCTCGGCGAGGCTTCCCAG